>OX418216.1:110768508-110987347 GCA_948455865.1 Conomelus anceps
CAAACTTGCAGTAGGTCGTGGTGGGGTAAAGCGAAAAGGGAGGTGAGTGGAACTGGTCTTGCGAGCAGGACAGAGTGAAAAAGAAACAGAGTGATAATACGTAGTAAATCGACAGAGTTAGCTCGGCTTGAGTTTTTTTTTTTTTGTGTTATAGGTCAGTGTTGCAAAGTGCAGTAAACCTTGATCTATAGAACAACTGGTTTCGTGTAAGATGTCGAGCAATATTCGTGCAAAATTAGCAGACGAAATGCATAAAGCCGTCAGAGTAAATTTTGATAAACGTGGTTACGTTTTGAAGGGAATAAATGACCTTCTTTGTTCGGACCTCGCTGATATGCAGAAATTTGCTAAGCATAATTCAAATTATAAATACATATTAATAGTGATTAACACATTTACGAAATACGCTTACGTCACGCCATTAAAGTCAAAAATGGGAAAGGAGGTTAGTTCAGCTCTAAAACCGATTCTTGAACAGAATAGAAAAATGAAGTTGCTATTAACAGACGAAGGGAAGGAGTATTATAATTCGCATGTAAAAAAGCTGTTAGATCAATACAATATTCGTCATTATCATGTTTACACACAGATTAAATCTGCATTTGCAGAACGATTTATAAAAACATTGAAATTGCGAATTTATAAACATTTTACAGCAAGCGGAACTTTAAAATGGATAGATGTGCTACAATCTATTGTAAAAAACTATAATAATAGTGTACATTCCGTGACTAAATTCAAACCAGCTGAAGTGCGACGCAAACACGAAAAGATAATACTGGCTCGTTTGAATGAACGTCTTTTGAAAAGGATAAAGAAGAAGAAGAAGGGAACAAGGCAACGACCGAAGTTTAGTGTTGGAGATATTGTCAGAATTTCAAGTACAAGAGATATTTTTCATAAAAGTTATTTGTATAATTGGAGTGCAGAACTATTTAAAATAATAAATGTTTACCCTACATTTCCGGTAACATATCAATTGGTCGATTTGAATGAACAGCCTATATTGGGTAGATTTTACCAACAGGAATTACAGCCAACACAGTTAACAGAACAGGAACAAAATGTATATTTAGTTGAACGAATCCTAAAACGTAAAGGAAGTAAAGTTTATGTACAATGGCTTGGATTCAAGGAACCAAGTTGGATAGATAAGAGCGAACTCATTATTTAATAATGTGTCTGTTTCAGATGGAGGAAAATATGCGACCGCGTCTAACAATTTTATTAGATGCACTTATTGCAGAATTTAGGCGATATTCTTCAGATCAGTGGAAATATGATTTAAATGAATTAATATATCAGCTAAAACAGAAGAAAGGAAAATTTGATCATTGGGGTTATTGTGTTGGGATGGAACAGACTGACAACTGCGATTGTTCTAATTTAGCTCAAAAAATTGATGCATTACATGATTATTTATTAAACGAGATGAGTATTGATGAAATTCTTCACAATAATAATTTTGTTATTAATGTTATAGTCTTAGCGGGCGTTGAATCAGGTTTAATGCACGATCTATGTTGATTTTTCCAGATATGGCAGATTCAAGACCATTAACTCATATTATGCTGGACAAACTAGTTGTCGATCTAGAACAATATAATCAGTTGCTTAATTTAAATTTTGTCAGGATAGAAAAGAATATTTAGATCAAGCTAAGGCACAAGGAATTAGTTTCGATTATAATGATGGTCCATGTGAGTGTATTTTTATAAATAATAGTGCAACACAAATATTTAATTTAGCAAATATTGCCAATATAGAAGAGCTTGAATTAAAACAAAGTATTTTAGAAGCGTTAGAATTGTGTGGCATATTAGCTAAATTAAAGAGTTGAATGATTAATTGCGATAATGTATCATTTTTTCAAATTTATTTTATATATTCTGTATTTATATTATTCATGTAAAGTGTTATGTTGTATTGCTTATTATTACATTGTATACTTAATAAATAATTTGTAAATATACAGTTAATAAACGAACATTATTGTAATTTACTTGTCTTTTATTACAGTACCTGTGTTTGAAGTTTAGTTGAAGTTGTGGTGCGAGTATAGAAGCATACAATGTTTAACAAGACAAAGGATGTTGTGCCTGATAGTGGAATAGCTATTTTTAATTTTGATGAAATTATTGTTTCTACACAGGCTGCACAAAAAGGTAAACATGGAGATTTATTCCCGCCTAATATAAGAGCACTTATAATCGGAAGTAGTAACTGTGGTAAGACAAATCTTCTTTTGAATCTAATTTTTAATAAAAGATTATTACGTTTCAATAGTTTACATATTTATACTGCTAGTCTGAATCAACCAAAATATGAATTTTTGAAACGTGTTTTCTCATCTTTAAAGTTTATAAGGTTTACAATAAGTAACGACATATCTTCAATACCGTTTCCTTCTGATATGGAGAAAGATAGTTTAGTGATCTTTGATGATTTACAATTACACAAAGTACCACAACTTCGTGCATTTTTTTGTACAGCACGCCATTCACAAATTGACGTATTATATTTGCATCAATCATTTGCAAATATTGGTAAGCAACTTGTACGCGAGAATTGTAATATATTAATATTTTTTCGAGTAGACATGCTTGCATTAAAATTAATTTATAGAGATTTTGCTAAAAGCGATATGCCATTTAATACTTTTAAATATATGTGCATTAGCGTATGGAATGGAGGTACAGGACATGACTTTGTTACAATTTGTACAGATTACGGTTTAACTCAAGGAAGGTACAGACGGAATTTAGATAATTTTTTAGATCCGACACAGTACAGTAAGAAAATGAATTAGTTGATGTACAACGTTCTTATTGTGCGTTTGTAATTATGAAAGGATGGCAGAGAGGAAAGAAAAAGGTTGGATTACGTCATCGTCGTCGTCGTCAAAAGACAACTAGTAGAAGGAGTGATTTAACAAATAGAATTCGCGATTTGAGGAACTCAATCGTTGAAAAGTATGCTACTTTACAGGGGATGCGGAGTCAGACAGAAAAAGAAATAACAGAGAAATATGCACCAATTATTGAACCATTACGTCAATTGAAAGAATCTTCTGTTAAAATCGAAAAACAGCAGATTAAAATGGAACCAGAGGAGGAGGAGGAGGAAGCATATTATGCTGTTAAAGAAAAGGTAGACGAATTGACGGATGATGATGATTACTCGCCGTCTGATGGAGAGACACAGTTTTCTGAGGAAGATGGTGAGGAGGGGGAGGAGGAGGAGGTGGAGGAGCAAGGGGAAAGCGCACTATCATTAGTCAGTTCGTTTTTTGGTAAAAAAGGCACAATACAAAAACTGCTTGAAGATTATATAGATAAATTTCATAAGTCACAACAGACAAGTGTACCATATGGAATCAAAGTTTCACAGAATGGTAAATATTTTATGGGATATAATATACCTGTTAATTTTGATGATAAACACGTTTTTGTTGGAAATAATAAATTTAAATTAACAAAAGGTTTATTATCCTTACTATTTGAATCGATACCAGACGAAAGCAAATTAAATATGGTTGATTATCGTACCTATAAGAAAATATTGATTGCAACAGGTGCGCATTTAAACAAAGAAGGAACTGTACATCGTAATAATAGCTTAAAGTCAAAGATAATTCAAAGATTGTTTCCTTCGAGTAGAACGCCAAGACGAGAAAAGGTAGGAAAAGGGCTGAATTTTTTAAAAAATGTATCAAACCATCGACAGTATGTTTATTTTGATGAACCAGATGAAATTGTAAACAGATTACAAATATTATTAGCCTCCAAAGAAGCAGGTAATAACTCACATTCTGTGGAAATAAATAGTATAATTCAAGAATTACGCGAATTACATATTATTTATTAGCAGACCGTTTTGTGCTGTCGTTACGAACGTTGCGCAGGCTGGAACCAGTTTTGTTAAGTCAATAACGACAGCACGAAATGGAGTTGAAGCGGTGCTAACCGTTTCATCGGTATCGGTGTGAGTCAGTTCGCCGATAGCTTTCGGCTGGTATAGGTTGAATTTATGTTCATTCAAAACAGAAATAAAAGAGCACGTGCGTGCTTCAGCGGAAGGCGGCAGCGACTACAAGCAAATACACACCTCTCACCAAATATGGTGGTGGTGGTGGTGGTAAGCCACTTTTAATGATACTTGGACATATTTGGTTGCAAATAGACTCAAGAACGCGGACGGGGGGCCCGCCGGAGCAGGTCCTGTGTTCTTTTTTCTTCTCATCAACATAAATCGCGTTGATACGCCGGTCGGGCTCTTTGTTCTGCAAACAAAATATGACTCAAGGCTTCGCTCTTATTTTCTTTGTTTTATTTTTTTAAACTTGATTCTTGTCTCCTGCTGGAGATGGAAACAATTCAAAATGGATGTTTTAAACAAGGTTATTCATTTTTTTTTCTCTCCTAACCTTATCCCCCCACCTAAAAAAAAAAAAGAAAAATTCATGCAGTACAGGTTTGGGCAAAGCCTAAAAAAAAAAGAGAAAAAGTGGAAACAATTCAAAATGGTTGTTTTCATGTAGTACAGGTTTGGGTGATGCCTACATAATCACAAAATAGACTCAAGAACGCGGACGGGGGGCCCGCGGTCGGGGGCGGCGCCCCAGGGTCAGTTGCTAAATACCTAGAAAAAAAAAAAAGAAAAATTCATGCAGTACAGGTTTGGGCAAAGCCTAAAAAAAAGGAAAAAGACCGTGGGCGCATGGCCGTGGGCGCGCGGCCATTTTCCTTTGGACAGTGGCAGGGGGGCTTGAAGGGGGGCAGGCCAAGGGGGCTTGAGGGGGGTAAACGGACCCCCACTCCAACATGTGCAGCCAATGGCGTGCCTCAAAAATTTACAAAATGGACGACTAACTCCCCCCTACAGGGGCGTGGTCTTTTCCCATTGGCCAGGGGGGCGTGGCCTAAGGGGGGGGGGTGGCCTTGAAATGCAGGCTTGTGATTGGGTAGGCTGAAGTCTCTATACACCACTACTAATTATGTAATGTTGTACAAACCTCGGAAGTGGAATCAGTCTGAGGATAACGATTACTATTCTCACACGATTCAATCACAATAGTCGGAAAACATTGGACATGCGAAACGGTTTTTGTGTTTTGAACGGAAAGAAATATAATTACACTGAAGAATAAGGAAGGAGTGGAATTGATGTTTGAACAGATACAGGGAAAATGATTTATTGCACCTGTCAACAGGATACCTGGAAACACCTTAAACGATGGAGGAGCAAGAGGAAATAAAAGTTGCATGTCGACTATAAATTATAATAATATTTGCGATACTAATTAAATACTAAATAAATAACAATAATTCAATACTAAATACGATAATATACTTATTTGCCAAACTTTTAATAATGGCAGTATCATGGTTTTTGTTTTCACGTTGTTCAAGCATGGTCACTGAATTGGTAAATAATAAAATAATAACCTAGCCTGGTTTCGGGGTTCTCAGATCGCACCTGAATAAGTTCAAACCCTCTGACGGTTTTTAGACAGCCGGAATTAGGGAAAAGATAAAAACGCGGTTATACCAGGGGTTAATTTCAGTGGGAACGGCATTCCCTTACTTCTCAAGAGTGCTGGAACGCAAGGGAATGCACAGTTTGCGCCAATCTGATTCTGAAGGTGCCTCATCTCACTATTTATTCAGATAGTCATGCGAAATATTGAGAATAATAATAAAATACTGTAAAGTAGGGCAAAGCGAGATCTGTGCGCGTGTATAGGGCTTGCCGCTCGCGGACGAAACCCAAGAAACGGGGTTCTGTGGTCTACTTTTGCGATTGTGGACTGTGATGAGTCATGCATGGAATCAGGGAGGGAGGTCAGGCATCCTCGTCCGCTAACTTGAACCTTAAACTTTTTAAAATTTCCTTTAATTTTAAAAATAAAACAGTGTTACTACTACTAGCAACTATTTAATGGTTCAATTTAATATTTAGGCTATTAAAGCTTTTTATTTTTTCTGTTTGTTGTCCTTGAATGAATGAATTGAATTTATTTTCACACATGTTACAATTAAAATAGAAAGAAATATATTTCCCCACATGGACTACAGATCCGTGTGTGAGGAAAGAATTCTTATCTATTAATGTAAGAGATAATTTTAGTATATTACACAATGAGTTATCAATAAAATTTAGAAAATATACAAATTGGTTTTTTAATTACAAATGAAAAAAAATATGTAGTAATTTTGAAGAATTAAAAATTCCATACCAGAAGAACTGAAAGTGACTAGTCCAGCAATGATCAATCAACATTTCCTTTCTTTTTCAAGGAGTAGGTTCCTTTTGAAAGTATTAAAATTGTAGTGCACTTTTAAGATGGGCGAAATGTTTTTGTAAAATATTAAAAAAATACAGTTCAAGCTGTGACATTAATAATTTTTTTTTAAAATCACCGAAATCGGTTCAATTGAATTGAATTTATTTACATTCCAAATATTTGTGTTCGCATGGTGGAACGATACATGTATCATTCCACCATGTGTCGAATAGTTCATGGACAAAAAAAATAATAAAAATAACCAGGTCAAATTGAGAACCACCTGTTTTGGAAGTCGGTTAAAAGTAGATTATAAGTACTTTTTTAGATTAACTAGTTTTTCAGAAAATATTCAAAAACATCTGTTTACTTATTGATATGTATTATTACTACTGGCCTGTAAAAAAATAGAAATGTAAAGAAGGCTTTATTTGTTTTTACTTTACCATTCATAAAAAATTTTATTTGTTTGGTTATTGTGAGGTTAATACAAAATGGTTGGTGCAAATCGGAACAAGTTTATATGAAATTTAGAGTAGGCACCGAGTTGTTAACGTGGTGGTGCGTGGGGGTGAGGGAATGTTTAACTAGGTCTTATTAGAAAATAGAGAGGGTGGTATATAAGAATAAATGAGCGTTCTCACACCTAAAATTTTAGAAATTAAGCACTGGTTTATAATATATATTCAATCGCCAGGGATGTCTACTGTTTAGGGCCTAATTTAAAATTGCAGTTATTAGAAAATACCTACTATTATGTAGTAGTATAACTAAGTAATACAGTATATCAATTATCTTGAAAAGGTGCGGCATCTGTAAAGGAAGCGAAGCACAGCAAGGGTATATACTGTATTTTAGTTAAAACTAAAATACAGTATATACCCTTAGTTTGATAGAGATTTACAATGGCATGACTGTAAAAACGATAGTATCCCAAATGTACATTAATTTAGTGGTAGTTCATCTGTGTTATTCGTTACTGTGTCTTCTCCCAAAGTAGGCTACAGGCCTATTCATACTTTCATCCTATTCATAGTATTCATACTTGGCTTCTTTATTGATGACATTTGTGTTATACTTCGTTATAGTATTTAGATAGAGATAAACTAGAGAATATCAATCTCTAATAGTTATTTATGTATTAAGAGCGTGAAGCGCGACTTTATCGCTCGAGCCAAAACATTTACTGCGCGACGCACAGCGGAGCGCAGTAATTTTGCGAGAGCGATAAAGAAGCTTCACGCGCGAATTGCATACAATATTTTTCCTACAACTGCAGTTCTGGATTACAACACAATAAAATTTTGTAGTTTGTAACATCACAGACCGTGCGCGGATTTGGTTAGTGTGTTATGTGAGGTTATGTGAATTCACGGATTCCGCGATCCACCAATGAGAAGACATCAAAATCAAAACAGAAGCGTAAAGAAAACAGCTGGCGAGCGTAAAGTACTTTACCGCTTGCTGAGCAGTAAAGAGGTATTTTACAATTAGTTTTCAGTACGTAAAGAACGACTTTACGAGCAGTTGTAGGAAAAAGTATTACTGTATCGTGGATGATATTACCCCAAATAATGATATTTTAATATTTCATCAACCTCGTACGAGTAAATAATATTGTGTCCGACATATGATGCATAACCAATCTGTTAAAGATTGACTCACTACTCCATTTTTATACAGAAAGGAATGTGGGCGTGCGAAATTTGACATAACTGTGCAATGTTGAAAAAATTAGGTGACATTTTATGCAGTATTACGAATTCTTTGTGCAGGTACTGCACACGTGTTTGTGATTTACTTCACAAATAATAACGTCGTTATGATGGTAACTGAATAAATTCACATTTCTCATAGTAGCTTTTACAAAAAACCTTTCATCCACGTACAAAATTCTCATATAAAACGTGTGTGCTTCGTTCGGTTAATTTGGGGTATACGGAAAACAGATTCCCAAACTATGCGTGGAATTGGAATAGCCCCATATCAAATTGAAAGTGTCAGTCAAACTTTTTAGAATATTCTCAGTGATATACTCGTCATCCATTAGGTATACTCGGTGGATTCTTTGAATAATCTATGCTTATAAAATACCCAATCGAGCACAACTGAAGCCTTTGCTGCTTTCTGTAGGGTACATAATTTTTGTAATTGAATTTTCTCATGTTTTCCATTTAAACGAAACATTAGTGACTGTAGTTTGTAATGCATTATTGCAGTCGCTTTTTGAAGATTACAAGTGGTGGCCCAGATTGTCGTGGCCAATTACCCTCATTCTATTTCAGGAGAATTGTCATGGGACTTGATACAGGCTGAGAACTAATATGTAGTATATTACGTTATTAGCCCGGAAAGTACTGTTTTACCGGGCGAGTTACGCACAATACTTTTCGTCTTACTAAACAGAAAAAGTAACATATTTTATTTCAGAAAGTAACGGAAATCATAGCATATTCGTATTACAGAAGTTTACCAATTGCAGTAATCAATTGCAATTATTACAATAAAATATCAACTATCCTTGAATTTTTTCCAATATTTTGACTTTTTTCCTTCATATTCAATGATTTGATTTGCTAAGATCAATTGCATACAACTTAGCTTTTATTATTTTGTATAATGTTGATAATAATATGATTTTAATCCTTGATTTTAATACAAATTTATTTTTCCAGGTAAGCGAATAGTGATTGTCTTTTTTGAACCTTCTTTTCTTCTCAATTAATTGGTAAGTATAAAAATCATATGAGGATTAGTAGCCTATATGGAATACTGTGCATGATATTAATTTTAACAATTACTATTTGCTAATAAAAATTATTAAATAAAAAGAAAAAGAGAATTCTATAATTTTGTATTCCCGATGTCTTATCTTACTTTGTCCCATGCAATTTCATCTACATGGATGTCTTTGTGCAGGTAAACCGATTCTCCTCACATAATCGGCAATCCGATGTAGAATAGTTGCTTATTGGTTGGCCAAGATCCCATGAACTCATAGCACAGTCTTTTCAACAAATTGACTGCGACTGTCATGTGTCACATATCCTCAGGACTATTCTTCTTCTTTTTTTTTAATTGCGGATGATGCCCACATGAGCCTGGAGACTTGTGCGTGGGTAATGATGTGAATGGATGAATGATAAGAAACATCCAGGGCTGAATGGGATTCGAACCCAAGGCTGTAAGTAACGAAGCCAGCCAGAGCCTTATCTTATCTCAGACAAGCACTCCAACCAACTGCGCCACCAGAGCTATTTGTCAATTTCTTTCCATCAATTTTCAAGTTTTTTGCCATCAAAAGTTTTTTTTCGGAGGATGAAGCCCACATAGGTCTGAGACCTGTGCGTGGGTAATGAATTGGATGACGGTGATTGATGAGTTAGACCTACAGTTTTAGGTGGGTTCCGAACCACCGGGAAGTGATTTTACAGCAGAGTACAGTCTTTTTTGCTGGCCAATACAATCGGTCACCCTTAAAAAGAGCGCCTAGGAGTTTCGTAGCTTATCTCTGATTGAACAGATACCTGCTACGGCATTCGGCTATCACTTCCCAAACAAGAAGGTATTATTTACCTTGGTTTTGCTGGATTTATGGATTATTTATTGATGTCCATGTGACATGGGACATATTGACGCGTTTACTGGCTAATTTCTCTCATAAATATTTGCTGGAAATAAATTTTACCAATCTCAGCAGCAGCTAGAATGCAGAAAGGCAAGTAAATCTTGTTTGGACTGTGTCATTCTTCTAGAAACGCTTCATTTCCTCATTGATGTTTGATCGTTATCCAGTAATATTTAAATCGTTTCCTCAAATCTGTTTATAGCCAATACCTATTTAAAAATGCACAGTTCACGGATAACTGGCGCTATTACCTCAATAGACTTATTATTGGAAATGGCTATGCTATTGAATTGAAGTAGTTACAATAGTACTTTTCTTGAGATAACTATCTTTTCCTGAATAATTCACGAATTACCAGCTCTGTTCATTACACTAAGCTCTACTTCCTGGCCCGAATAGAATGTTCTGAAGAAAAGATCTCAGTCCGGGTTTCAATGATGACCCTAGATTCCCATATCAATTACTCCTATGTCAATGAGAGTGATTTCTCCAATCCTGTTCCACAAGACTAGTTCCACAAAATCTTCTATTCCCAGCCTTGTTATCTCGTGGTGGACAATCTCGAAAATCTTGTTTCCGGATGACCTAGCCTATTCATTCAATCGAGCCAATCGTTTCTGGCCAATCGTCTTGTTTCACGTGCTTTTAAGATTACGTACAATACTTTGTAGTACCGTACCATTTGCCATATTCTTGTTTAGTGGGTAATTGTTTTGAGACAAGTTCGAGCGGAATTGTTGTTCGTATCATTACTTTCCATCTGATTATCTGTCTTTGAATTATTGAAAGTAAGATCAGTTGGTTGGGTAACATACTTGAAATATCGGAAATAGAGACTCTTGTTTGTAACTTCTCATTAAACTGATCGGTTCCGTGTAATAAGATCATTTTGTTTTGAGCCTGAGGTACGTATATCACTCTAATACAAGCTCGGGAATTGAAAAAACGTAACCGAAGTGCAGTCTATAAATGCAATTACCTCTGCTCTGACGCTCACCTATCTATCGCGTGCATTTGCTTTATTATTGCTTATTCGGTGGTTCGGAACCCTCCTAGAATATATTGTACGTTCACCGTGTTTTCCGTATTTTGGTTCACTCTGCATTAATAAAAGCCATACGATGACGATTATGATTTATTCTCTTCCTCTTTCCTCTCCTACACTTATACTATATTTATATTTAATATATATACTATAATATGTTACATACTATATCTATATTTATTATAGTTATATCATATTTGCCCAAAATAAAAGCTGCATCAACTACATATAAACTAAGCCGTATACGCGGTACAAGTAACATTAAATGCATTTTCCCACTCTCTAGCCGTAGCTTAAAACTACGTTGCGTATCGGGTGTTCCACACATGATTCACAGCACTTATTTGTCCATCACGGCACCCCAATTTATGAATTATGGCGGCACAATCATTATAATGATTATCATCATTATCATTATGTCAGTGATGATTGAATTTTCACTCCGTTGGACGTACATCAATCTTCTTAAATGATTCACTTCAAGTAGCCGCACTGAATGTCATGTCTGAGAACACTTTACACAAATTCAGTGTACCACTTTTACAATTATTCAGACCCGCCTGTGCTGTTGAGTGTTTAGCTTCAGTGGTGTCCTCAAATCCTTTGATAGTGAACTGTGGGAGTAGGTGGAGCCTGCCTCTGCTCCGACATAATGCTACTACGTACAACATTGGGCGGAGTTCATTTGTCTCACAATACAACAATAATACTGAAATGCATGCAATCCACTGCGAAATTCTATTCAAATTCAACATGCATTGTTACGTTCAACTGGCAGGCACATCTTGTTAAAGCCGCTTTCAATTGATTTAAAGACTTCAATGCTTCACGCCTTTATATTGTAAAGCCTTTTCATCTGTTTTTTAATTGTGACATTTTTCAATTCAAAATATTGCTGTAAATATAATTCATATCTTACCATATTTGTAAATTATTCAATAACCATGATTCCACTACTATTTTTTTTCTCAGAAATCATAAATATTTATTGAAAAAATAAATGCACAAATAATATTGGTCGAAAATTAGGGCCCTCATTAAATTTTTCTGCTTACCTTGAGGCTTCCTCAACTCAAGGAAGACTTGGAAAGCCTGTGAATGCTTTTCAATTCATCCTTGATTAATGAGGCCTCAAGAATTTACCTTGAGGCCTCATTAAATAATGCGAGTCACACGTTAGAAAACCTGTGTATAACAGAGTCTTATAAACGTACAATATAATCAGTCATAAAAAATTATATAACATCATTAAAAGAAAGTAACTTTTGCTTTGGGATAGTTCAAAATAATAAATATAATTTTATTACTATACACTTGTAGAGACCTAACTTGAACCTATAAAATCTATGATTTGGAACAGTCGTTTTTAGGTCTTGTGTTAAGATACCACTTTGAAAAACAGCATAAAGTTTAGTAATAAAAGGCTGGAAATAACTTTGGGCCCAATCAATATAACTTGAAAAAATCATAAAAATTTCGAGCAAATGAATATTGAATGAAAACTGGTGGGAGGAATAGATTACATCACAGTTGAAAATTAAAACGTTCTCCTGATAATTGAATTGATAATAGCAACGAGGTTACAGTGACTACCTAATCTGTATGAAAGATAAAATGCATTATAGGGCTAATTAGAAGGATTAAGAGCTTAACTTTCTTAAGGCTGTGCGCAGGGTTTTTGGTCATAATTTTTTGTTTGAAGTTTATTGTATTGGATATTATTAAGGTATTTAAATGTTGACTATTGCCATGAGAATTTTTTTTTTTCATCTAATATTTTATGGAATATGAGAGTTGAAATTTTTCGGTTTTTTGGGGCAATTAATCTCCCCTACAAGTTATTTTAAATTTTTGATAATTTTTTTTAAATGAAAGACATATTGAGTAACAAAATTACAATTTTTTCATTCCGATCAAACAATTAGTTTTCTCAAAATAAATTTTTCAAAACATGCGAAAAATTTCAGGTTTTCAACAATTTATTGTTGAATTGAAATAAAAATGTGTAATTCTTTTCCCCAAGGTGTCTTTCAGTTATAAAAAAATTATGAAATGTTAAAAATAACTTTTAGGTGAGTTCAATTGCCCCCAAAAACAGAAAAATTTCAACTTTGAACTCCCATATTCCATAAAATATTTGATGAAAAAAAAAATTTTTCATGGCAATAGTCAACATTTCAATACCTTAATAATATCCAATACAATGAACTTCGAAAAAAAATTATGACCAAAAACCCTGCGCACAGCCTTAATGATTAGAAAAGTGTGTTGAATAGTTAGTAGAAGGACTCATGACAGCCATTGAATTTAGAGCTACTAGTTCAAAATAGTAGACAGTAGTACAAAACATTTTGAGTATAGTCTTCCCATTTTCGGGCCAAGTCTCCTGTAGAGATATGTGAAAGATTGCATCATAATAACATTGAAATTAATAGGAGCTGTGACGTTACCGTATTGT
Source organism: Conomelus anceps (assembly GCA_948455865.1). Lineage (NCBI taxonomy): Eukaryota > Metazoa > Arthropoda > Insecta > Hemiptera > Delphacidae > Conomelus > Conomelus anceps. The sequence goes on from OX418216.1 coordinate 110,781,926, forward strand.
CTATGTTGTAACTCACACCACTGGTAATAATAGGGGTACCACCATTATAGCAAGTTTAATAATTACAAACAAAGAGCTTGTAAATGAGCTGCTTCGATTCCATTCTCTCTCAATATTTGCCAGCTGGTTTTCGCATTGATTATTTTTGTCGACAAAATACCGAGTCTTTCAACATTGCACCCTTTTATTAAGTTCATTGAATGCTATCTTGCATGTCATGGATAGTCAGTCCTATATCGATGCTATACTTTTCATTCTTTACAAAGCTATTTTTTTTCCAAGTTACCCGCATAAATTTTATTTTTTCTCCTTTTTTCGGCAATTAATTACAGTAAATAATTGTCTAGGCATCCTAGAACATAGTTTCCCAAAGTGTGGTCCGCGGACCCCCGGGGGTCCACGAGCCTATGACAAGGGGTCCGCAGACTAGCATGAGAAATAAAAAAATAAACATTTCAAAAATACATTTTTTCGACCTAGTAATCTTTGATAATTAGTAGAATGCAGTTTCCTAAAATTGCTTTCCAAAATTGCGTATTTAGCAGAATTATATAGGCTCTTGAACGTTTTCAGCTTGAAACTGCAAGGATCTGATACTGATACATTTCTGGTTGAGAAAAAAATTGAAGCTACGATTGAAAAACTCAAACTTTGGGCAGGTCGCGTCGAAAAAAATCCTACACGTCACTGCCTGTTCTACAAGAGTTCCTGTCCACTTCGGAAGAAGAACTGTCCTCTGTTATTTACACCTCTAAAATTTGTATGTCAATGTATGTCAAATGTTGTATACCATGAGGATGGGCCATGGGGCTGGGAAGAGGAGTGGGGGGAAAATAGGGGGTCCGCACAGACGGCTTGGTTTTAACGGGGGGTCCTTGGAGCCAATGAGTTTGGGAAACACTGTCCTAGAATACCAGGTCAGGAGAATAAAATGCCTTGAATGAATAAATTGTAAGTTTGTAAGAAGTTAATAAATTTTTATAATTCATTATTACAGTATAAAATTTTCAATCCCCTTAGTTCTTAACAAAACTAGTCTGTCTTCTTTCAGAATCACCATCAGATTCACATCAAATTTCTATAATCAATAACGATTTTTATGTCGAATGGAAAGTTGCAAATCGGGATCAATAGAATGCCATGGCAGCTTGAAGTCCTATAGATTTCACAATCTATTGGAATGAGTCTTCTGATTTTTATAAGTCTAAAGCTGTGTTTGTTGTTATTCCAAACAGACAAATCTGTTCTTTCTATTGTTTGGGGTTGCTATTATATACCCATTCTTTCACGAAAAGTTGCTTGTTAGGGATTCCAAGTGCGAAATATAATTTGTCTTGATTTTACACACACTACACCATGAAATGAATTATGGATGCCACGAAGTTAATTCAATCATTTATGCAATCATGTATACTCCTGTTGCTATGTCAAGAAGGGAAACTGAGAGATATTTCAAAAGTAGTAATTTTACCACTATGATAAGGTTTAGATGGATTTCATCTCTATATAATAGCCCAGTATTCGCTCCATTCCTTCAACTCATTGTGAAATTATGAGTCTTGATAGAACTATCCTATTGTCAATGTATTCATTGGTGTTTGAATAGTGTATCATTGTACTGTAGTTTTCATATAACTTGGCAGCAGTATGCTGGGTTCAGATTTAGCATGTCCCATCTGCTACACGCTGCCAAGTTATATGAATACTACAGTATGTACGAACGGTTATTGCCAGATGATAATTATAACCTTATTATAGGATCATTGATCATTGTTAGATTCGACGAGCTATCAATCTGATCAGCAGACTATTAAAACGGTTCTCTTTGCAACATGGTCTCAGCTATTATGCTCTTAGCTTAGGTGACCCCAAAGTTTCTTTGTGACAAAAGTTGCATAATTCCGTTAGACAATTGACACTGATGCTCAGTGCACTGCACTGCTATGCGACCCAAATACAGATATAATGACTACATTGAGCTGAGGCTGACTCACTACATGCTATGAGCGGCAAGAGTACGGTGAAATATTTTTATTGCGCTGGCTTACGCTTCGCTTAATTTTATTTCAACAGCAACGAATGCTTAGTGGCTGTTGAAAGACATTTATGTGCATTATTACTCGTTGGAAAATGCTTATTTTGTTTTTTTGATATCACTTGGGTTTCCCAATGGTAGTTTATGCTCTAAATTACTGGTGAATTTTTAAAGATGAATTTCCATTCGTGCTTTTATTTATTGAATACCTGAACTGATCAATCGTTCTATTCAGAAGTAGATGATGCTCAGCATATAATAAGATGAAGAGGACGTCGAAGAAAAAGTATAACAGATTTGCATTTCATAAGCATTCACTCTTTAATTAATTCTATTTTTGTAGGCTATTGAATTATTGTAGAACACGTGACTTGTCATGCTCCCTTTGATCACTTGATTTGATGAAAAAGTATGATTGGAGAATTAGGCAGGGCGCACACTGGATCGGAACGGAATCGGCCGGCTCGGAGCGGCATCTTCCACCAAACTTGAAATGCATGTAATCTCTGTGAGACACCGTACACTGGATGGGAGCGGACTCGGCACGGCACGTCAAATCCGAAGCTCCTTGTCCGGCGAGGGAAATTTTGAGAGCGATGGTAGTGAGTGAGTGATAGGCGAGGGATGGCGGGGTGCCATAACAACTCCCGCGCTTTACGCCTGTTGTGTTGTTCACACTACACATGTACATCACTTTCTGCTGCACGTCCACCATTCCCCTGGTAAACTCTCACCACGTCGTGAATAAATGTCTGTCATTGGCTAGTATTATAAATTATCTTCAACTATCCTTGCTTTATATTCAATAGTCATCTGAAACTGAACTGAAACCAGTAAAGATAATTCCGACATATTATCTTGCCTAATAAATAAATTTATTTTGAGTAATTAACCATTATAACATAATTTATATTAACATTATAATACAGGCTATTGTAGTTCATAATGGTTGGCCGGTTCCGCCCCGAATGTCCGATGCAGTGTGCGCCGACGGGTCGGACTCGGAGCGGAGTCAGTCGGGCCTGGTATTTTATTTTGCCTTATTCTGTTTCGCTATTTATTTCTCCTTCAACAATTACAATAAAATACATAAATAAATTCATAAAATACAAAATAAGCAAAATAAACGTATGCATACTATTCAATACAAAATATATAAGAGAACAAAAATATGTATTCTATTTCGATGTAATGCTAACTAATTGCTATAAAAAATTTGGTCTCCCTGAAATTCATTTAATTTTCATGCTTTGGCTCTAGTCATGTCAATAGAAATGATCGGATTGTTGAAACAGTTCTGCCCAACAGTGTTTTTCTGTTGAAGCGTTTTCATATTTTTTGTTTATTAAGATAGCTGTTAACTGCACTTCGCAATCCGCGCACAAATTGTTTTTTGCTGATACATTTCCCACCCAAATATAATGAATGATATGAAATGTAGAATGTACTAAAAGCGTTTGGAAAAGTGCATTTCTTATTGTCTTTTTCATTTAAATTGACACGACCGCGCTAATAACATTAATTTTTAACTTCAAGGCTATTTATTTTATAACAAGTGGCGTTCATTCGTGTAGCTTGTCTGTCTCGAAGCAAGAGAGTCGTGTACCAATATCTCTCAGTTTGGAGTGAACGATTGTGACGTTGGCGACGCTGTCAATTGAACTAATTTAACAACGCCAAGAAGTGCGGGTGAATAGAGTGACTGGCTGGCTGTTTGTCGAGAGAGGACGTCATTATTAAACTGAACTGAACGTTAGCATCGTTCGGTTTGAAAGCTTTGGGCGGTCAAAATACGGCTGTCTTATGCTTTTGAAAGAAGCTTAGAACATCATATTGAAATGCTTCGTTGATTCCTCAAATTTTACTTTGATAATGTTAAAGAATATTAGAAAATATTTGTGATTTTTCTATGTGAGATTTCTCCAATTGAGTGTGAATTGATGGTCACCAATTGTTTCACTCCTGGAAGCGATTGGTTGAGTTTTATGTTTTAAAAGGATTTATCTTTACTTTTTTGACACCTTTATCAAGACTATTGGTCCATCTTTGTATCATTTCAATCTACAAAACTTTCGAGCCTTCAGTCTGTCTACGCTATGCTGCATCTCTGTATACTTTCTTATTACCTCCTCTCTTATTAATTAGCTTACTTTTAGTTCTGTCTCTTTCTCTTACACACACCCTTTAATCTCTTGGGTATTCAAAGGAATAATGTACTAAAAATTAGTTTTTTATTCTGTAGTAAAGCCATGCTACAATTCTATTCTTCTTGTTTCAGTCCTCTGTACATAGACAATCTACAGATTTCTCCGTTTTCTGTCCTCTATGTCTATTGTCACTCAGCTCTTCAATTTCAGGGATAGTGTCATATAAATTCAGCTTATTAAATCCATATGGTATTCCATTACCATCATCAAATCTTTTCTCCTCCTACACATTCTACTTTTCCTGCTTGATTTTTAGTTTCCTGAGTTCTATTTTATTGGCATTTTTAGATGTTACATTGAAGCTCTAAATTTAAAAAACATCAATCCACAGTTTAAAAAAATATACTATGGATTTAATTGGAGAGTTCAAAGAGTTACTTATGCCCAAAACGCGGTGACTGACAGGACTTTAGTTCTATATTTTTGTGATATTGTGTTGAACTACAACAGCTGTAAAAGGCATTTGAGATGATGGAAATTCTATATAATTGATTCCTTTTTAGAGGATGGTTGTTTTGAAAGTTGGAAACCTGACATTGTTTGATAGACTGGTTGAACAAGACACAAAAACTAGTGATTTGCATGTGTAAATCTGAGATTACAGTGCAATAAAAGGCGTTGTATAGATAGATAATAGCGTCTTCCTTTACAGTGATGCAGACACAATGAAAATTGCACTGACCTTGCTTGTTTGACGGTCAGATAAATTGACACACCACCTGCAATTACCCCGGTCTATCTGCTATGTAATTACCGTCAGTCAGGCTGAAGGAAGACAACAAGGGACGGCTCAGCCACAGCTTTAGCTTGTCCAAGAATCTGGACTACAATCGCTTTCCTGGACTGGATCAACTTTCAAAAATGAGTCCCAGTTCTTCACTGCTAACAAAGGAATAAGAGCTTGGTCAGGTATCATCTAATATTGATTGAGACTTTTGACACACTTTGCGGTTTAGTTGGGAGGAATAATTGTATATTCGTAGAGAAAACTTATTGTAGATCCAAAGACCATCTTGGACTGGATTTGCGAATTTCATCTCCATTCAAAGTATCTAAGTTACTAGTAAAAATGTAGCTAGAAGTGTAAATACATGGTAATTGTGTAAAAGTGGTAAAAGTGTAAAATACATGTAATCTGCAGTAGGCGAAACATGACAGCTAAAAATAATTTTTTGCAAGTTTTGATTTGGTGTGGGAAGGCGTTCGTCTCAAAACAATGTAGAACTTTCTCCAAACACCCAAACATAATGAGTTTTTTCCTATTGGTCTATTGATACTATAATCACTTAAGGCGCTTACCTCTGATTGACTGTTACTCATGCGGTCTTGAGTTCGATTCCCCTTCAGCCTGGCATATTTTGAGTCACCACTCACCTCATTACCAAAGCACAACTCTCGGATTGAGGTACGCATCGTCATAAAAATAAAATGGTGGAGGGGTATGGATTTTTCGTGTGAGAGTGGAAATGTGTTTCCACATTCAGCATACAGGAGCCGGGTCTGTATAGATTTGTGGGTGGATTAAATCATGAATCAGGTACAGTATGATTATGGTTTTGTCCTGGTTTATAAGGCATTATAAAGTTCCAGTACTTTGATTTTGTACTAGTGATATCAATACTATTTCTTGCCAAATGATGAAGTCCATGAATGGATGAGAGGACACCAGTTCACCCATTTATCACGAGACTATTGCAACAGGCAATCAAGATGCATCATCATGTCATGCTTACTATCTAGTTAGGGATGTCTGTAATGTGCAGTGCAGTTTCGTGGTATAATTGGGGCGCTGACAAATGCTAGGCTGCACACTGGAAGCAACACGTAGCTGCTCTTCATCATTTGAGATTTTCGGACTTGTTTATGGCAGCATGTTGGATTCATAGCAGCAGCAGCTGGCAGTTAACTGAAGCTAGAGGCCTGGTTGGCGCGGGAGCGGGCGGGGCTCTAGCAAGCATTCTAAACAGCCAATCATCGTTTAAGTCGGCGCCAAAAGACTGGTAAACATTATTTCACTAATAACAACTAACGAGTGTATGATAAATATCAGTGGTCCTAATTCGAAGACGTTCCCTGTTTGACCCGTACCAATTGCTGTTAGCGAACATCGGCTTGTTACGCTATATAAAATAGTCCACTGTTATTCAAATCTGTAGCAACGAGCAAGAGTGTAAGAGAACATGTAGCTATTTATTTTCGGCTATAACATTTCTAACTGCATGAAATATGAATGAAATAACTTTCCAATACTTTTTTAAAGGATTAACGAAAGCGTAGGCTATTGGTAATAATTATTGCTATATATTAGAATTTTAAAATAATATATTCTTTACAAGCAGTGGTGATGTTCTTGCCCCTTGCTTGGTTTTAAACATGTTGAATATATTTTACATTTGATAGATAAATATACTTGTATTTCATAGAAAATAGAATAGATAATTTGGCAACTTTCTTCTATGACCTTGCAAGATAAGTCTTCTTTTCTTTCATTTCTTCAAAAAAGAGATTTCTTCAAAAAGATCATAACTCAATTTTGAAAAATTGAGCACTATCCATCAAGTTTCTAGACATACTGTAATCTTTTAATCCAGAAAAGATCAACTCGAAATTGAAAAATATTCATTTGTCTACCTTTTTATTGTCTTTATTTATGAAAATCTCTTCATTAAGATCTTTACATAGATTTCTTTCAATTACTATCTTTAATATTAGTTAACCACTTCACTGAAACGTTGTTGTCTTCAGCAAAAATAAATTGTTTGCAATATATATTGTCAATGAATTGTCTTATAATTAATTATATTGTCTTCAGCACAGTTGAAAATAAATATTTTATAAGTTATGAATACGGTACAGTTTTCTGAATATTGCAAAATTTGTAAATAAGAATTTTCCGTATCCCACATTCATAGCTTCATAAACAGTGGTTACAGGTGTCTGTTCTCAATTTCTTTAGGTAGGAATAGGCTACTGAAATAAGTATAATTATAATACTTTTTAAAAAATAATATTGTAGTGTTCCTAACCATTAGGAACTAGAACACGTGGTGTGTTACATAATTGAAAATTACAGTCATTACATGCCTGAGATGAGAGTGAGCGCAACTGGACAAAATAATTATTATTGCAAAGTTGTGACAGCAAAGGATCTTCAAAATTGAAACCATTGTACACCAAATTATCTCAAGGCTGACTTAAAACAACTAGGTTAAATAATGCAATAGTAAATCCCTTGAGATGATCATTAAAGTAGAGATCTTTTATTGTCATTTCAAAGGTATAATATTTCATTGAGAAAAACGATTGTTAGAACTGAAATTTTAAATTATCATTTAAAGTGCATATTTTTCGGTCTCATTTTTATCATTAATGGATGAAAAAACAATGCTCTTGTAATCCTATTTTTTCGTTGGATAAATTATTTAATAATCGTACTTGTTTGACATTTTATTTGTATTGCACTTGCAAACTAAGCAATGGTAGATATTTCAACAATTTAAATTATTGTGTTTTTTTACTAGTGAAAGGAAAATAAGATGACTCCACCTCGAATTGGTGGTTATCTGTTAGAGATGAAGGTCGTTACGGCCGTCCGGAGGATAGAAAAAGAAAAGTGAAGATGAGAAGGAGAGAGATTCAAATAGGAGTCCAAGGACAGCAGCAGGAAGTTAAATTAAAAGGACACAAGCATCAGTTGAAAACTAGCTGATAGCTGGAGAACTCATGACACTACCATTATGTGCACGATACTGTTTCTGTATCTCTCCAAATTTATGTATTATACTAAAACCTGACTTAAGGCTTCCTCAACTCAAGGGAAATTTGAAAAGCATTTCGGGTGAATGCTTTCAAGTTTCACTTGACTTAAGGAAGCCCCAAGGCTGGTTCGGGCCTAAATCTCTCTCAGAAGAGAGTAGCTCTGCGGTTTATTCAGTGTAAAAGATTTTCTATCTGGAAGTTATTATCTTAGAGGGAAATTGCACTGATTAACCTAATTTCTGAACAAATTGGGAAGTTTTTCTCGCAGTTCGTCTCCTCCATTCATTCATTATTTTTCTGCTATAACCCAGCCACGTAACAGTCCTTGTTACCTTCGATAGCATGTTTCTTGGCCATTAAGCCAGTTCCTGTCTAATGGGGTGCGGAATTCTCAGTTCATTCTGGACGTTCCTCTTGTCAAATCGCATTAGTGGAGGCCATGAGTAGATAGGGTTGCTGTTTGAAATGTTTTCCGGGCAAGACATAGTGTAATTCATCATGTTTTGTGATGTGCAGTTAGTATTGTTTCCGTGTCCAACTGAAGAATTATCTCTATATTCCTATTCCTAATCTTCCCCTCAACGGATCCCATCCATTTTTAATGTTACACAGTTACACAGTTTGCATTTCTACTGATAGTATGAATGTGATAGTTGAATGTAGAGCTACTCTTGGTTTTGTTTCGACAACATCTTTATTTTTGCTTGATTCTGTTATCATTTTTGTTACTTTCTACTAGTATTTCCTGTGTGTTGTCAAATTTTATTGTAAAAAAGTGATTTGTAACTCTTCAAAATATCACTTTTTCTTTTATAATTTGATATTTTTATGAGAAAGTTGGATTTGACAATGTCTTCAAAGAACATTTTAAAAATGATGATATACGGGCAGTTGTAAAGATTGTAAAGAGCGTACTAAGTTGATCATCATGTTATTATAATGTAGTCTATTGTTGAAAAGTCATTCTTGTAATAATTCCACATATTATGTACCTACTTTCTCCACAGCGTTTTATCCGCCGCAAAAGTGTTTTTAGTATTAAAGTATTTTTATTCTTTATATGGAGGTACGACTGTAGCCTAAAAATGTGTTTGTGCTTTACTCTGTTGCATAAACAATCTACAAATTATAACTGCAACCTAAAACCAACTAATTTTGTAAGATCTCTAGTAACCACAAATATGAGTAACTACTAAAACAACTTCTTAGTACTAATTGAATTAGACTGTAAATTGTTATACAACAGGCTTCTAATGTAGAGAACTTTTTTGAATAGAACAACTATGTTCTTTCTTCTAGAAAAACGATGAAAGTCTAATGAATATATATATCTCTCTCTCTCCAATAAATTATAAATAGAGTAGTTATTAACTATGTATAATTGTATGTTGCAGGTGAGCATTTTTAACGGTTTAATGTTATCAGTGTGCATTGTGGAAAACAATTATTTTCAATAGGTGAGTTTTCACTTTGGATTTTACTGTTTTTAGTAGTGACACTATCAGTGGATAAAAAATGTGTGATTGAATTATTGTAGCTGTGGTTCATGATGGAGAAAGTAAATTTTACAATAACTTCATAAGTTTAATATCACACTGATAAACGTCTGATCATAGATTTACGTCCTATTCTATGTTCAAAAATATGTGATAGGAGAATTATTGTATTTGTGATTCACAATGAAAAAGTAAATTTTACAATAACTTTAAATTTACGTCTGATCATAGATTTATGGCTATTCTAAAGCCATACATGTACAGATTTCTTAATACCACTTACAGAAAGTAGTACATAGCCTGATAGTACCTGCATAGATAGACTATCACTTGAAGAAAATGACATGTGCAAGTGATGATCTGGCTAGTAGATGATTATGATGATGATGAGAAGGAGGAGGAGGAGGAGGATGATGATGAGGAGGAGGATGATGATGATAAATTACAATATTGAATGTACAAAATCCTCAACAAATATGTACAGTATAGCAGTCTGCACGATGGAACTATTCCCACATTATTTATAGTTTGCTCCTATCTCTGTTTCTCCCCCACAACGTTAATAACACATCCATTCCCTCATCGTGTCTTACTGCGTTTTGAATCTGAAGGGGCATGGCATGGGACTGGGGACAACGCATGAACACATCCATCCATTTATCATTTGATCTTTGCCATCTGCTCTCCATAGCCCATTCACAGTCCTTGGCCAAGCTATTTGGCCACTGAAGTTTACCGAGATGAGTATCGAGTTACTGTACTTTCAAAGTTATAGCCCAGGCTCCTTTCATTGCTTATTAAAATCAATGGCGGTTTGGATCAGGAATGTTTAATGTGAATAAATATTACCAATTCTCGAATTTCATTTCAAAATCGATAAGAAATAGAATAAATTCCAAGTATGCTATTGTTACGGGTTATAAAGCTAAAACAAGGCTGGCAACACTAAAGTTCACACTTGCACTTTATTTACACAAATTAGTCTATTTACACACACTAATTGTAAGTTCAATTAATAAATAAAAACAGATCAACAAATGACAAGCTAATACTTATTTTTAGTAATTATTTACAAGAATTAATGATTAATTAATTACAGGCTAGAGTCCAATAAACTGTACAATAATGTAGAAAGAAATGATGAAAAGAGCAACTAATCACTTACGAAATACAGTCCAATTCGTTATTTGACAGTCCCAAATAGTATCACTTAACACAACGTCTTTAAACTATTAGTTAGCTGCACAAGCAGTAAACACTTGTCTCTGCACTTGACACTGGAATCAAGCACTGTTTACTCCACTGGCACTGGATTGTCTCTCACGGGATCTGTAACACAATCTGTCACGCAGGTTTGTAAACTAACTGTCACGCAAGCTTTTGTAAAGGGGCCGACACACTAGCGAGTCTGGCTCGCGAGCCTGGCTCGGCGAGTCAGACTCTAAAGAAAATCACCACTAAAAGCCAACGCACACAGCAACAGACGGACGTATGCAGACAGACAGACAGACGTGGCAGACAGGCAGACAGACGTGTTGTGAACTTCCCGAGTCCGGCTCGGCTACTTTTCAAGGTCGGCTGGAGTGCGCCCATGTTAATTCTGATCCATATAGCTCATCTAATCTCAAAATCTTCAAATGACAATCAATATCTCATTTGGAAGGTCATTTTATGCTCTAGAGAGAGTATTGGTTTTGTTAAAATTTCATACTTCTTGAAATTCTGTTTTATTAATTACTATTATTATTATTATTAATAATAAATGTTTTATTTCTTCTAATTTTTTTCTGACATAAGAGAAAAAGATGTCAGAGCATTTATAGGCACGATTTATGTTTTTCATAACAATTATTTTCCCACCTCTAAGTATCTTTCTTATAGATCTATAACATAATTGATATAGATATAGATCTATAATTAGGGAAGTGATAGCCGCGAGGCGTAGCAGGTATCTGTTCAATCAGATAGAGATAAGCTGCGTTCTCGTAGGTCCTGTTTGTAACGGTGACCGATTAGATTGGCCAGCAAAAAAGACACTGTTCTCTGCTGTAAAATCACTTCCCGGTGGTTCGGAACCCACCTAAAACTTTAGGTCCAACTCATCAATCACCATCATCCAACTCATTTACCCACGCACAGGTCTCAGTCCTATGTGGGCTTCGTCCTCAGAAGAAGAAGAAGAAGAAGAAGAAGAAGAAGAAGAAGAAGAAAAACATCTACAATTAAATATGCAAAAGTGTAATAGGGGGCCTGTTCCATAGAATTTAAAAGGTCAGATGAAATATAGGATTAATTTCATCTACCTTCTACTCAATTTCTATTTTTTAATTACTTCCATTTTTTTCATTTGTATCGAAGTAATTAATTGTTATATAGAATTTATTAAATACTGTTATATTTTTTTGATAATGTTATAATAAATATAAAATGGGCATTGGGTTTACATGCAAAGGGATGTAGTATTATTATTATTATTATTATTATCATCGTCATTATTATTCAATAATTATTTATTTATCTATTTTATACACAATTTATATCTGTTAGCAGCTATTATTATTGAGATTATTTTTTAGAATTTTGTTTTTATGTTACTGTAGGAATTTTTTGTTGAAAAAACAACATTCGAATATTTATTTGTATTGTATTAAAAATAGGCTCTGCACTGCAATATTATCATTTTTCTTTTTCTTGAATATTCAAATTTTAATATACGGTTTCTTTCTTATTTTTCTGTTTATACATTAGTTTAACTCGGTACCTATTTCAGTTATAGTAATATACAAACTTAGTAAATATAGAAAATAAATATGGTAAAAACATAGTAAATATACAAACTTAAATAGATAACTCAATTAACTTATTTTTACGTCTTACTTTTGAAATGAGATAACAGTCTAAAAAGCCAAGCCTATCCGGGAATCAGTCAGGAACCAACGATTTAGTAGTGAGTTATGTTATGCACTATACTTCTATACTTCATTATTTTTTTATTAAATGTTAAATTCTATACTTCTATAATTCATTATTTTTCAAGAAATGTTAAATTCTATTTTCTCCAACGGTTTAGACGTTTAGAGTAGACCTGTAATGAGATTGAGCTTAAAAACCTTATCAGAATGCAAAAGTACTTCTTGTCTACATAATAGGCTTTGATAGTCCGTTAAATTCTCCACCAATTCCTCTTCAGTTCAAAACATACTTTACTTCGCTTATCAATAGATTTTTGATTCATGTTGTGGAACTCCATTGTAAAATGAAACAAAGATGATGGTTTTTCAATTGGGATAATCTTGAAAATGTGACAAGTAAAACCAAGAAACCGGTCCAGTGCTTCCATTAAAACGTGGAACCAATATCTATGTTTAATTTCAATATCTTTTCAAGAGGACGTTAAGTTCTCATAAACTGTGCATTCAAATATGGTCTTTGGTTATAATTTACTCAGCTATTTTTCGTCGAAATTTAGTAGTTGAATGTCTCAGCATGTTTAAGGCTTTGTTGTGGGAATTGCTAGATTACAGTAGGAGAAAGCAGTAGCCTATCTGGTTTACAATGGCGTGTTGGACGTTGACCAATCGAAGGTTATCAGTGGAGAATATGTCCTAGTTGGCCGCGTTAAAGCAAGGAAGGTCTTTTGAAAAGGGAACCGTGTACGAAGTAGGCCTATCAATCCTAATCCTAGTACTGTACATACTGTAGGCTACTATGGAGCGGATATGGTTCACATCTAGTAATAAAGGCCTATACATCGTTTTCGGTTATGGACTATCACACACCTACAGGTGCAAGAGGCGAATATGTATCTATTATGTTGTACATAGGCTGCAGGAATGTTGGATTATATAACTGAGCTGGTTTTTTATAATCTGTGATCACAGCGATCGTTCTCAGCCCGAATCTGAAGCCTTCCTGAAAAACGACCACTCTTTTTTTAATAATTACACAATCGTTGAATGATGTGTCAAAATGTTTTCATCAATTTCAGCCGTTGCCGTTTGTATTTTTGTTCACTGGTAAAAGAAGTTCATCGCCTATTCAGTGCCACCCGACTAGATTATACAACTACTGTGAAATCGAATTAGCTGAGTGCTTTACCGTCTCCGATGCACCAAGTCAAGTTACTATTATTCTGTGTTGCATAAACGCGGAATACAATAATGAAGTGACATCAATTTAGAAACAAGTAAATTGAGTCTGCATTTGTATAAAGTAGGATAGTATGAAATGTTTTGATGAGGTTCCACTCAAACTTGCTCCGGTGGACCAAACACACTCACATTTGCATAATTTTACTGAACTCTATAGATGCTTTTCTTTAAACTATTACAATTAAATTTAAAAAATGAAATCAATTGAATGACGCATTGAAACTGCTGACTTAATTAACTACAAAAAATCCAACTTCAAATTAATATTTTACTTCCTAAATTCAACAATGAGTTCAACCAGACATTACATCCCAACTCTACTAGTTACATCGATTTGCATGGATTTACTCTTGAATGTGTTCGTTCTGAAGGGTGACGGTTACTGCAAGTTTGAAGTTGTTTGCCATTACAGTTATCCTTGCAAAGAAGAAAACGGTGTAACGGGATACATGCAGGAAATAAGTAATTCTTAGATTGATTAAAGGGTATAAAGTTAATTGGTTCTTGGGTTTAGAAGGCTTTTAATAATTATTTATTTATTGTATGTCTTTCTGGTGGATGAAGTCCACATAGGTCAGGTCTGAGACCTGTGCTTGGGTAATGAGTTGGATGATGGCAATTGATGTGTTGGACATCAGTTTTAGGTAGGTTCCGAACACAGCTGTTTCACAGCAGAAAACAAAGTCATTTTCCTGGCCAATCTAATCGGCCACCCTTACAAAGAAGGCCCATGAGTTCGTAGCTTATCCTTTTCTGACTGTAAAGATGCCTGCTACGGCTTACGGCTATCACTTCCATTTAAAAGCGCAGTGTGCAGTAGTCATTATTATTTGAAATCTTGTTATATCGGGGTGTTATTTTGTTTTTGTCATTAGTGTAAAAGCATTTCTCAGATTGTCAGGTCCAGGAATTCAATTCATGTCACGAAAGCCGTGATACTTCAACGGAACATCTCGCACCTCATCGCCAAACTTCCTATTTTTGCACTCCATCTAAATGTGTCTCATGGTTTGTGCTGTGTTACAGCTGTCACAACGAGAGTCTCGGCTAGATTAAATGATTATTAAAAATCATGAAATATTATTTTCATTAGAAGTGGAATTTATTTTTAATTTAAGGAATCTAACACGAATAAAATTGAAAAAAAATAGGACAATTGGTTTGCGGTATTATTGGAGCTTCAAACTATTATTCCCAATCTAGTTAATATCTATTATACTAACTATTACATTGCGTATTATTTACTCTATTGCTATTTGTGTTCCATGTTAGCGCTTCGCATCAATAAATAAAAAAAGAGTAATAATGTCCATATCAGTTGACTGAGTTGACTGGTCTGGTCAATTGTCTTCATTGCTTTGAACATGTTTGACATGCAATAAACAATATTTCAGCACTCTCGATTGCAATTCAATTGAATCCTGCTCAACATCGAAAACAAGAGTTGATTCAAGAAAGCGAGCAGATGTCTGATTCGGATATTCAACAAACTGCTCAGTGAAAAGTAGAACGCATTTCAAGTCATAATATCAATAGACTACACATGGCTCGAGCGGCCATGCAAATCTTTCAATAGCAAAGACAAAGAATGAGCTCGTTCTTTATTACAGAAAAGGGGAGCAGATGCTGGAGACCGTTATAAAGCCTGATTATAATAATTGCAATAATTTCAAGCCTAATTGTTTTTCCCCACCAAAAATTGTTCAAATTTATTGCACTCATAGATTAACAAAAATATCAGAACATTTCGTTATAACTATTGTTGAGGGTGCAGTTATCCTGATATATTATTTTTAAATGTTTCAAATATTATACCCGACCAAACTAATCATGATTATTCCGTTCAACAATCTTTAATAGTTGTTGAACATTTTTGTAATAATTAATGGTGGAAATAATCCAAGGATATCACAATATTATCAACAACTGTTGAATAATTATGGATGGAAATTAATCTTTAATTCTCAATTAAACCTATTAAATACACTAACTGTAGATTTTCGGTATTAGTATATTAGTAAATGACAACTGTAGAAAATAGAAATGCGAAAATTCGATGAATTTAAAAATTTCCAATTAAATTGACAATTCGAAATTCATTTCCATAAACATTTTTATAATTCAATATTAATTATTACTACTGGTTACTAATACGTTGGGATGTTGCTCTAATAATCTAAATTTCGTACTTGGGCCTAAATGTAGCACTTGTAACGTTGCTTCTTCAATATATAATTATAATACGGTGCAGGTAACAGGTTGGTAACCACAGTGGTGCAATAGTTTTAATGTAATTAAATAAATAACTACAGTTGAACCGGGTACGACCATCAAGTTCACCTTTTATAACATTTTGAAAAAATGAATAATTTGATGCGTGAGTTAACTTGACCTTATTATAGTGATTAGAAAGAAAAAAGTACTAAACCTACTAGTGTCTCAAGACAGAATACAATGTACTTGACTTTCAGGCCTTCATCCTTACATGTTGGCCTACTTGTTCTCAATATTTGTACTCAGTTGTACGCTCTTCATCTGTATCAGCTCCCTCTCCATAATTGGAAAGTAGCAATTCATTCTCCACACATTCGCACAGATACGGATTGACATTTGTAGACCGTACAAGGCAAAGCTGAATTACAAATGTAAGGTTCGTTACAAGTTGAATGAAAGCTGCCTGACTATTTTTAGAACAGAGATTATTACAAGCGCCGTTGGTTACTACCGTGGACCAAGGCGAGTGTCTTAATTATTGTAATTTGCTGGCGGAGAAGGCAAGTTGTGGCGGAAAAATTAATTGATACCTCAAAAGATATTATTCCATTATCAATCAATTTATTAAGATCCATTTGGTGGCGATCCTGAGACCGAAATGTACATCGCTTCTAAATCAAAGCACCAGACGTAAATTTAATGAATTTTCATGGCTCTATGAAGTTGTAACTCATTGAGTTCTCTTGTCTGAGCGACCGCACTTAACTAACTTCGATATGTCTCAGGCTATATAAAATAGCTTAAAACTCAAAACGCCGTTGAAATATTATGCAGATTTACTTTCAAGCACATTTGAAAATGCAAATTTTAATTACCTGCAGCTTGATTTGCAGTCAGCTTATTACATGTTGATTTAGTTTGGAATGGAATGTAAATGTTGTACTATACTCTGAATAACAAAATAGTTTCTTTTACTGGCTGCGATCAATATAATGAACATATTATCTAAAATAAAGGAAACTCTACAGTATTTTATTGATGCTCCCATATTTAAAAAAACACAAGATCATACCACTAATAGCCTAGACCTAGTGCTTTAAGAAATGCAGAAATAATAGGACTCAACAGAAAACATATAATTCAGCATTTGTTGATGAAAATATTAAAAATGATGCAGGTCAAGTATTTTGTAACTACAGTACATCACTTTCCGACCCAATATTTTTGTTATTTTGAATTATGTTTCAGCTAGTCATACATCAGTCAGTCAGTAAGGAAATCAAATAGAAGATTTCTTTTCTCCTCTTCATCTTCGCCATCTCTACTTCTTATCTTCTTCTTTTTCGGTCTCTCTCTACTTCATTAATTGATGTGTCCTTTCTCCTTTGTCAAGATTAAATCCTGTATCTCCTGCCTTTATTCGCTGCTTTCCAGACAACCCATTTAATATTGATACACTAATCTTAATGCTTTTCTGCTCTTGCTAACAAAAGTTTTTTTTTTAATTGAAAAATCTTTCTACTTTTTTTCTGTTTCCGCTTGTCATCCTATTCGTATGCTCATCCTCCTTCTGCTTCTCTTACTCAATCTTTCTCATTCATTTTCCAACTTATCCTCTTCCTCCTTTTCCTTTCCCTTCTCCAGCTCCTCTTCGCCATCCTCTATTTTTCTTCTTATTCTTCTTGCGGTTTTCCTCCCACCTCTCAGTTTCTTATCCTGAATCAGCCAATCCAACTAGCTGATCAAGTCTTCAATGTTCTGATCAGATTTTATTGATGAGCAACCAAGCTGCAATGGACTTATCGGCTTATGATCGGTTCTGAAACCATATAGGCAACATGTTTTCCATTTCAAGTCTCAATCAGCGGAAAGGAACTGTATACTAGTTAAGATCCCCTCTCCAATAAATGTCATAAGCTCATTCATTTATTCTAATATTTGTGTGTGTTGCTTGTTTGTGTGATGTCTAGCCATGGTGAAAGCCCACAACGCTTTCAGCCGCTTGTGTAGTTTCGGTGAGAAACGTCTGTGCGTCCGGCAACCACGTCTTTGCCAGGTGAGTGCGCTTGCTCAACGATAGAAGAAATACAAATCAACGAACGTTGATGCGCTCAAGTATAAAGAGTAGAGAAGAGAAGAAAGGAGAAAGAAAGAGTTAGAATCTGTGTTTTTAGAGCAGAACAGTTTTGCATGTCGCCGTCGGCTGCTGCAAGATGGCCGCTGGCACTTTCGATTTCCATACGTCATCGTTGTCTCTTATAAGTCGTTGCTCTCTTATCTTTACTCGTTGATCGCCATCAGGATGGCGCTTCACTTGGCACCGGAATCGCTCGCTTGGGCAACCCCAGGCCCCATGCCCCATGTCCTATGTCCGGACTCCGGATGTGGCAGTCACTGTTTCGTGCTATGCATGCTATCCATGGCGTTTTTGCTCTTTCTCCAAGGATATCATTCGTATGTGAATGGCTATCCAAGGTACCATGTTGTCGCAAGAGCGGCGTTTCCACGCGATCTTGTTTTTAATCGTAAATTTCTCAACAAGTCTGTGAGTCGTAACGTTTTTTATATGTTGAATGGGTATTAAAATGTTTATACAGTATTACTGTAGGTTTAAAATGTTTATTGGGAATCTATGGTTTGATTTGTTATCAATTTATCTGTTGTATCAGTGTAGGCATTAGGGTATCTGCTGAAACCATTGGTTGATTTAAAAGACGCCTGTAATAGAGTCGGCAAGTGAAATTTAGGTCAACTCTGTAAGACAAAGATCATCCTCTGCAATATAGGCTTGCTTTGATTGCAATCTAGCTTGGTTATACTGAAATTGATCTCAATAGCTTTACCTATGCCCTTTTCAACACGTAAACTCATTGGAAACTGAAATTTTTTAGTATTTTTTTTATTTTTTCGACTAGCTCTTTTAGAGAGCACGCTTAATCAACTTCTTTGCCCATGTTTTCTTTCATTTTTCTAGAGTGGCGTTCCTTGTCTTCCTGAGTCCACTCTCTCCCTTTTGAGTATTTATTTATATTATTCATAATATTCATTTCAAAAGAATCAATAATTAGCCTAGAAAGAAACGACGGAATAAGAGGAAATGTTTTTAAATTTATAATCAAATCAACTTTATTCCAAAACATTGATAGACTTCTTGCTACAACATGATAGCAATTATGCAATATTACAAAGTAATGTACAAGTATTATTTTGTTACCTAAGTCACATACAACTTTATAATACTTGAAATGTAACAAAAAATATTTATATTTTTATTATAAAAAATTGGTCCTAATAAGGAATCTGCAAATATAGGCGAGTACTGCCTGTGGGTTTGCAGAGTTGCCATTCAAAAGAAACATCTTTCAACCTGAAGCAGTGTAGTTTGAAGAATGTTTTTGTGTTGAGAAAAAATAACTAAAACAATTTATAATATAATAATATATAATAAGATAGAACTCTACAATCTTTTGAAAATTTTATAAACAACATAGTTTTATATTTATTGATTTTTATTTATTTCTGTGATGTTTTCCATGACGAAAATAATACTTGATGAACAATCTAATATCAAAACTGACACTGTATTTCTATTTATATAAAAAATTTCTTTTAAATAGAAATGCAGTGTCAGTTGATATTAGATTATTTATTTCCTTCATGAAAAATAGGCACAATTGTACAATAAATTTTAAATTTACAGGCCTGTGTGTGAAGAACTCTTGGAGTGAAATCGAACGAGTTGGATACTGTCATGTTCAATTCCCGCTGTTCAGCCGCTGGTATATTCCGTCTAATCATTCACTTCATTGTGACTGTATGTTGGAATTGAGTCAATATTTAACATTTTGTAAAAAGTTATCGAATATTTCATTTTAAAGCCGGCAAATGTAACCTTTATCCTAACTCATAACTCACATTAGTTACAAATTGAAATTTTACTACTTGTGTTGCCCGGATAAGGTGATAATAGTAGAGGGGAGGCGTGACGAAATGTCAAGTCTTATAGGGGAGGCACAAATCCTGAAAGGTTGAGAACCCCTGGTCTACAGTGACCAAAAATTAATCGACTAGATTGTTAAGAAGCGCTTTGTGGAAGAAGTAGTTTGGTACAAATGTTGACTTACTTTAGTATTTTGGTTATAAGTACAGTGTACTGTACTACGATTGAAAAAGGCTTTACGAGGCTCTTTCAAGTGGGCGAACTTTTTGCACCACGGTATTACAAGATGTGAAAAAGATCATCGTTATGAAATCGAGTGAATGAGAGAAGTGACCGTCTAGTACTCGTTCTAGTTGCCGATTGTAATTATAGATGAAACAATTTCACAAGCAGTCATCGAATCGGAGCCAAGGATTCCTATGTACAATATTCAGTACAGTACAGTGATTGTACGTTCTAAGCATTATTACATTATTTTACAGTAGGCTATATTTCGTTGGTCCAAGTCAAGCTTCGCTACTCTGTATTGTTATATTGTCCTTATACGACATATTCGTTCGAACAAAGTCGATTGTCATCTATTGTATAACTGTTCTTTGTTGTTTTCTATACCAAATCATAGATTCTTGGAGCTATTATTGCAATTATTACTCTGTGGCTAAACACAATTGTCATTAAATTTGAAAACTGTGATGAAACGTTTTGAAATATCTCGGTATGTATGTGACAGTTCATTATATTATAATAGCCTAGAATTGTGGATGATGTCATCTACGATATTAGTGTGTCATAATTGGATTTAAATATTCAATTTTTTTAATGATGTGGAAAAAATGTGCAACAATAAAATGTGCTCCACTTTCCAGGTTTAGTGATGCACCCAGTAGGTACAGCTGCAGATGTCTTTCCAATTAGGCTATAATAAGTTTCAAATTCATCATCATCATCATGCAGGGGGGCAATGACGTTTTTCGTTCCTCAAGTCGTACGTGCCCCATAGGTGGTGCTAAAGAACAGCGAAAAAATTAAAGCCGATCGGTGACCAAATTCTGCTAGCCAGAGAGCATGCAAAATTGATCATCACTTTGTAATTCTCTTGCATCATATTGAAAATTAATTGTTACTAGAAAGATAATTTGTCATTGAAATCTCATTCAAAATGGAAAGATGGAACCATGCAAAATGGAAATGGTAGAACAGTATATGCCTAGTAGTGTGCCTATAGACGTCTAGTAGTGCAGTATACGCTTTCAAAATTTACACATGGTACAGTAATATTTCACAGCTTACATAGATACGGCAACTTATTTGAATTCAACAATAAATCAATTTTATACATTAAACATGTAGACATGAATATTACAAAGGCTACAATACATGTAAAATAATTTATTGTAAAACTTTCTCTCATTTGAAAATTATTAATTATTTTCCAAATAATCAATTGCTATGGGAGGTTCATATCGAGGAAAACTTGCTCAGCAGATCAGCTATTATATTGCGAGTTGGGAAAGGCCTCCAGCCTCCAGGTAGTGAACACGTTTGAATAATACAACCTGAGCCACCACGTTAATGATAGTGTAGTTACAATATGTGAGTGTAATTTATTGCGCCAATTGGCTGTCAAAACTTGCCGTGCGGTGCTTAACAATGAACTTGTTGGTAACATCATGCTGCTAAACTTGGAGTATGATTCCTCTCAGCTAAAGCACATGATAATGAGCTCACGTACACTTTCTATTTAGCATATTAACTCATTATAGAATGGCGGTAGTATTTGAACCAAGAAAGGATGTGATATCAGGTTTTAATTCTCAATAAAAAGAAAATCACTTGTATTAAACATTTGCCTGATGTGTATATTTTATGACCTTGGGTGTCAGGTGGGGTATATCATAGGCCAAGCCAGTTGAATTAAATAGTTTGTTGCTAAGAACAATACGTAAAATCCGAAATCACACAAGAAGACATGAGACAATTATTAGATCAACGCCCATTTCCGCTTACAGCACTTACAGCCTGGGTAATGTACAGGTATGTGACGGTGTACACCCAAACTTTCCCGAATTAGTACAGTACAGTCATGCTATATTACTGGGTTCACACTAAGGGACCTGTAACCACAGATATAAAATGTACTTCAACAATGCTATATACCTAAATATCCAATTTAATTCTGATTGGGGTGATGTAGAGACGAGAAAAGATAATCTAATTTAAAAACCGACACTGTATTTCTATTTAAATTATGATTTTAACTCACTTATACTGGAGGGATGCATTTCGCTTCTTAAATGTAGCTTCACATTGTGATGATGCTTCTCAGTAGCGAAATGCATCTATAAGTGAGTAAAAATCATAATTGAAAATTATATAGTGTCAGTTTTGATATTAGATTGTTCATCAAGTATTACGTCATGGAAAACATCTCAGGAAAAAGATACTTTGATATTTTATGCCGGACATTTTGAATTATAAGTTTATGTATTTTATGGCCTGTATGGCTGTGAATATATTAATGTTTTTCCCTGGAATTTTTCGAAGTTAATAGGAATTTATAAAAAATGAATTGAATTTTTAATGGGTCTAGTTTAAGTTTCAAATATTTAGTTGTGAATACAATAATGTAGACTTACATCTGCAGTAATCATGGTCAATTATCATGTGTAGACTATTATTTAAACTTATGGTCTTTTCCATGACGAAATACTTATACTACGATTAAACGATCCTCAATTAAAACGGACACTGTTTTTATGACAGGGTTTTGTTTCTACTCACTTAAATTAGTAGTAGTACACTTTCGCCAATGAAGAGAAGCTCATTCAGTCAATCACTACGGTCATGTTTGATTGTTGAGGCTAGATTGATACAAGATGGCCGCTCAATCTAACCTCAGCAAACAAGCACAACCATGGTGATTGGATGGTGAAGCAAAAATAATAATTTAATAATACTGTACTGTAATTTCTCTGGATGATGGAAAACACATCCAGAGGAGTTTATTGATATAAGCTCAAGCATTACAATATATTATTAAATAGAAAACACAGTAATTTGATTGCTAAATTAAAAAAAAAATATATGATTCCCCACTATAAAACTGTTTCAGGTTCGGGGTGATCATCAATAAAAATGCTTTGCCAAATACCAATTCCGGTACAAAACCACTTGAAAGTACAGTGCAGTTTTATTTTTTAAATAGTAGACAGCCATATTTAAGAATGTATTTTTAATTAATTTTATTAAGTTAATTTAGTTCAAGAGGCTAATATTCCCTCATCAATAGGGTCTCCAAAACAGCCAATTAGATTGTTGGCCCTTCTATGGAGGAGTGTCGAAAACAATTATTGTAAGTTCTCTTGGCACATAACTTTCAGGATCTTGTTTTTTTAGTGCAGCGGACGCGCCTTAGTTGCGAGTGTACAGTGCAATTATTGTGCAGTGATTGCAGATTGAGCACTGAGGAAGTGTGTTTGTGCATAAACGAGGCTTATCCGTATACAGCACAGGTGACCCACATAATCGGCTGCTTCCACCCCCCGCCACACCAGTGTTTTAGGAGGAGGTTGGGGAGGAGCCGCCCTCCTTGACCTTGCTGCTGATGTCTCATGAGTCAGACCACCAGTCTCTTCCACATCCAGACTCTTAACAGGTGCAGTAGACACTGCCGCATCCCCTTTCGCTAAATTTTCTCTCACTATCTTTCTCTCTCTCTCTTCCTTTCGCTCTTTTTCTCTGATAGATGCATTGCCGCCAATTAGTAGTCTATTGCTGAGTTGTGATGAAGTACGCCCATGTTCTCCTGATAGGCCTACTTGTTTCAAGCCACTCTGATTCTTCGATCCAAGCTAGAACTTGCTGCGGGTGGCCTGTATTGACAAGTGTCAGTAATGTCTATGGTGGAAGGAAATACTAGAAAAATTGAAATACAAAATAGGAGTTGAGAAGTGGATAAGAGGTGTGAGTTTCTATCTGCGGGGTTCATTCCCCGTTGGAACATGAACTTTGTGAGAATAGTGTCAGAAAGAACTCTCGTATATTGCTTTTTATGAATATTCTTCTTGTGCATTGGGTCTTGATAGTGTATAATAGAATAATGTAGTGAATATAACATATAAGATATAGTATATAAGTATAGAGTAATATCGAGTAATATAGCATATAAGTATAGTATAGAAAACATAATATATAAAACATTATATATAAAATATAGCAAATAATAGATCATTTGAGACAAAGGTGGAATTGTTATTAACTGGTTATATTTTGCCAATTTTAAAGTGGTATTCAGTGCTTGATAACAATATTTGATTACAGTGTTTGATCACAATATTACCCTTTTGTAACAAGTGTGGTCACTATTAATATTCTTGTTAAATTTAGGTGACATTTCAACATATTTCAAGTTAAAAAAAAATTATCAAAATTATTTGAACACTCATTCTATAGGCAGGTGAAGAAACTAATTTATCAATGATTGCGAATTAATTTACAAACAAGTATAGATTGTTGAATTGTGTGAGAAGGAAAGAATACTGAGAAAAATAACCTAAATAAAATCAGGAATTTAAATATTAACTATTAAATATTATTAATAGTTTACGGTAACTTTTATCTGGGATAAATAGTTTCTTGTGGGAGAAATCTTGTTTGTTTTTGAGATAAATAATGCGAAGGAGAACTTTGTAATGCAAAAACCTACTTTTGATTACACGAAGGCCTTATCAAAGGTAACGAAAGAGTCAAAATTGAGTTATGTGTGAATCGTTTTTATCACTTCCATAAGATTCTTTGGCTTTTAAATTTTTCAATAAATGTTTTTATAGTGATTATTTAGATAGCAGGTATCTGTATCTGTATCACGAGCCGTAGTAGGTATCTGTTCAATCAGATAGAGATTAGCTGCGTTCTCGTTGGTCCTGTTTGTAACGGTGACCGATTAGATTGGCCAGCAAAAAAGACACGTTCTCTGCTGTAAAATCACTTCCCGGTGGTTCGGAACCCACCTAAAACTGTAGGTCCAACTCATTACCCACGCACAGGTCTCAGACCTACGTGGGCTTCATCCTCCAAAAAAAAAAAAATGATTTAAACCTATACTAGATCGTATTGATGTTTTCTACAAAGTTCATGCAATTATTTAAGTAGCAAACCACTCTTGTTTACTCTTGTTAAATACAGGTAGGTAAAAATTGTGTTTTTATCTGAAGGCAACGAGAACTAGAAGACAATTAGTTGGTCATGAGCAAGACTTGTATTCTTTGATATTGAAGAGAAGAGTAACACTGATTGCCCTAATTAAAGTCCTCTTTTAATGCCAATATCATTCGTGAGCAAAACAAACAAAATTGAAATTGTAGCCATAATATTGTAGTATTGATTACAAGGTCAAGAGAATTACGGTGGTGTAATTATAGGTTCCTGCAACAATAAAGGAGTTGGCCACGTAGTTTTTTAATGTGTATTCAACTCTAGATATGATTTTATTTTCACTGCGATTTTCCTTGTAGATTAGAGAAGCACCTTGAACATTGCTAATGGAGAAAAAATTGTAGTTTTGGATGGCATTCCATTATTTTCCCACTTTTTGTGGAATTTTTATCCTCACATCTGAAAAATATTTTGCCATCAAGATGCGCAACTGCCCACTTGCCGTCCTTATTTTTTTTTTTGCATGCAAAGTGAATATCTTAACTTATCTAAATAATGTAAACAATAGGTGCAATTTAGAGGGTAGTTGTACTCAGCGTAAATCTTGGTCAAGCAAGATTTTTTATGATTCTTGAATAATTGATGGAAACATTCAAGTGCATTCATAAATTCGAAGTTAAATTCCAATAGCAGAAAATTTTAAAACTTGTAATCCATAGTAGGCTTTATTTCTATTCATTATTTTAATGAACTTTTCTACTTATTTGTACAACTTGTATTAATAATTGCCTTTTTTATTTACAGGTGAGATGCAATCCCTAAGCATGAACTGACCTGGAGTGCTGAGAAGGTATGTTCCATGGTGGAATGATACATTCATTGGTGTATCATTCCACCATGGGTATGTTCCATTTACCTGTCATTCAGTAATCTATCTGTGTGTCTTCTGGAATGCATTATCATAATAGACACGCAGAAAATTTAAGGTTAAGCGTCGTTTATAACGCAATTTGAAACTCTTGTGTTAATTACTGGTTCCCCCTTCAGACAAGACGGTCCATATAGTTTATATGCTATTTTTATTTTTATAGGCTGCTTTATTATTCTATGTGAATAAAATGTACATTTGAACTGACCGCTTGGTTTGGAAAATAACCTTCAATAATAAATAGCTTATATTAATTATATAACCGCATGAAAAAGTGATGGTATCATTGGGACATAAATAGAAGGACACCGTATATTTTTCCTCATTTTAATTCATCAAAACAATTTTATCGGCAACTATTATAAGTTTTTTATTCAACAGGTTGTCTATCAAATATTAATTGAAAGTCCCCAGTTGCATGTTAGTGCAGTGTTCCAGTCTTCTTGAGGAATCCAGTTCGTCTCGCACCTTGTCCGTTCAAAATAACTCTACAAAATGAATAAAATAATAGTTTAAAAGCAAAGATAATATAATGTAATTACATTGTCTTTGGTAAAAGATACTTGTTGGTAAAGTTGGCATTTAGCTGTCTCAATTAAGTTACTAAATTATTGTCTTTAAGTTTTTTTTTTCAATTTGCAAAAGAAATGCCCAGTTTCGCCCCAGTTTTCTCTAAAATGAAACATCCAATGATCTGCAAGTTAATTAAAATTGTGTCTCTTTTCCTCATTTCATGGATCAGTGTCATTGGCCATTGATTTATTTCGTCCGGTGACCGTCAAACGGTTTCTCAGAAAGCGGTTAACTTTGAAGACGTTTCAATTATACAATAATTAATCATCTTATGAATAATTTGTTCTTAACTTATGTTTGTCCTCACTTTCAAGTTGGCATTATGACTTATAATAATATATTTCTATAAATAATATTTTTTTACTAAATTTTATATTTAGTTACAAAGTTCAATACTAGTTGTGTACATTAACAAATGATCTATTTATAATTTAGGACTTGTATGTCAATCAAAATTAGATGTTTTATCAATTTATTAACGTAACATATCCTCTATATGTCATTGTTTTGCATAAACTTTGGACTATATTTTCCCAAAGCCTGAACATGACGCAAAAGTGTGTCGGAACATCCGCAGGATATGACGTGTATCTAATTAACGAGGTGCACTGCTTGCACTATACTGTGTAATAAGTAATAAATACACAGGTTCTGAAACACCTGCAGTATTATTAATTAACCTGTGCAACATAAGTGACAATCAATTTTCTAAACTTTATTAGCAACCGGTTGTGTTATAATAATTGATAGCACTCTCATTGTCAATGCTGTAGCGAAAAAATTGATAAGATTTTGCAACGTAATTGAGGTTACACGGAAGGTTATGCATGTATATTGCTTACTATTATCTACTGATCATGAATACAGGGAGACTACATAACTGTGAATGTTGGGAATAAATTTTGGAAAGGCTGTGGATTACATTATCTCAAAAATCTAGGTTTTGAGCATTATGAATAAAAATTGCTGTTGTCACAACCACATTTTCATAGAAACACGAAATATTGTAGCTTCGGCAGTTATGGATATCTACCACAATATCATTGTCAATGCAAAGAAGACTTGACCATGATTTAAACCCCAAGATTTTTCCTATGGCATGATAGAGTGGGCTGTCAATTTTTGAAAAATGTAAGTGTTCAATCAAAACAATATTATCACCACCTTGAAATTTCAAAATTTAGCTGCAGTTATTGAACACTCCAAAAAAGAAGCCTCTCCTAGATCGACTTTCTATTGTTCATTTTATATGAGTTATATGTTCAAAATTCTATCTAGGCCTAATTTATTATTAGCCTATATATTAACCTAGTATTAGATCTTATAATAACTGTCCAAATATCACTGTTCTAATGAAATGTTGTAGGTTCGCATTCAAGCTTCACCATAGCCAAAGAACCACCCCTACCCATTAAAAAAAAATAATAAAATCTTCTATTGTCGGTGCTAATGTTGGTCTGGTCCGTGCCCAACAATCGTGGCATACCTGGTACTAGTTTGGCGAAAATTGTTACATTCTAAACGATGAGTGAATGAAATTACCAGCTGATGTAACACTTGCAGTAATGGCGGTCTACATGATATCGACATTAAAAAAATGTGAAATCTATCTGCCGCAGAAACGGTACTAATGAAGGGTAATAGTGGTACAGTACAAGGCATCAATTTACTATTAATACTCCATTATTTCAGTTACGCAAAGGCAAGAAAGTCTGTAGCGGCGTCAATGCAGTTGTATGTTGCTTCTTTCCCACCTACGTATCAGTGGATTCATGTAATTCCTGCGTCTGTGCGTTTTCGTAGGTAGATAAGCCTTATAACTACGACAGTATCTATAGTTATAGTAACTTTTAAACATCAGCAGCAACAACTAGAGGTAGAAACAGTTGCTATAGCTGTTAACGATCGCTCCAACCGTCGAAGCTCTCTATCTTGTCTCCCATCTCCCATCTTCCTCTTGTTGCGTGCTGTCCCTACTTTGATTCACAAGTTCGTTTCCGTTTTTCATGGTTATGCTCTGGTTAGCCGGAATACACGGTAATTGTTATGTACCTGGCTGGAAACATCGCCGTTGTCCAAGCTCGACAATAATCTATCATAGTACTGTGCTTTCTAAAAATGTAAGCTCGATCAAATACGAAACGAGCATCTTTAGTTGATGGCATGATGTAAAGATTGATTGGGCGAACATTTGCAACTACGGTTGATAGCCAGTGATTTAAAAAAACCGTTTGGATTTTATTGGTGGGGAGCCTTACAGGTAGTTTCATCTCCCCGTTTGAGCCATGTCATTGAAAGCATAGTAGTCCCACTGTTTGAGGTGGTTTCAATGATCTAAGAATGGTCAGAAAACGAACAGTCAGGCCTTACAGTTATAAAAGGGTTTAGTTATTGAAAAAACTAATAAATTTCAAATCTGCTCCATTATTGAGAGTTGCCAATTTTATTATCATTGTAGCATTTCAAGTTGATACTCTGACATGAGTTTTTGGCTCGTATTTATGGATATACCTTAACTCGAGTAGGACATTCACTCAAAAGACTTTTCAAAAATGTTCCTTGAGTCGAGGTGTATTTATAAATACGGGCCTGACAGTCCTGGAGATCAATGTAGTCCTGATTGTTCGTGATACTGTCAGTCTTCATCATTGCTGAAGATCCATTGCATCTTCGAATTTTGGAACACAATTAAATACTGTATGTAATATTTATTAATATTTGCTACGTAGGCGTACATTACTTTGAACCAGCTGTCCATAAAAGCTGAAAATAGAGGTGAACTTACACATAAACTAGATTGGAGTTGGAGTAATAGGTAACGTAAGTCGAGCAATATACAAGTTATTTGCTACTCCGCCAACCCCTGTATTATCATTCGTGAGCCTCTAGTTGTGAACCATTAGATCGATCTGTATTATAACTTCTGGTCTGAATTACTCTGCTTAAATACTCCCAGTTACCAATCTTAGTATTTGTTTTTCATT
This sequence comes from Conomelus anceps, assembly GCA_948455865.1. Lineage (NCBI taxonomy): Eukaryota > Metazoa > Arthropoda > Insecta > Hemiptera > Delphacidae > Conomelus > Conomelus anceps. The sequence goes on from OX418216.1 coordinate 110,811,367, forward strand.
TTACGACTAAAATGACTAAGGCGGCCACAACCACCGCATCCGCCTTTAATATAAAAACTCCTTTTAACATAAAAACTCCTTTTAACATAAAAACTCCACAACTATTATTGTAATATGATGGAAGGCCTTCAGCAGTGAAAGAGAAAGGAAATACCTCAGGTTTAGAATTATTATTATCACCTTCCAAGCTCACATTCTACCAGTTCATAATTTCTGTAAAACCATTATTTACTGCAGAAAGACAAGAGAAATACTAATTCCTATATTAACCTAAAATCCTTGCATAGACAAAATGTTAATGTTGATTGTTAAAAATGAATGTAATATTCATTTACTTCAAATTTAAAATTGCAAAATCTATTCAATGCCATATTTTTGTGAATTTCACTTTTAAATCCAAATTGAAATTATGAATACTATGGTACTGTATCTCTGTCTCATTTTAATCAAGGTTTTGAAATGTACTGTATGTCTGTTCTTCTATCTTCTTCTACTTCTGGATAATGAAGTTTGTGGTGCCTGTTATTATATTGGTTCCTATTGATGGTACAGTCTATGACTATTCAATTTCTAGTACGCAATTCAAGAATTGCACTCATACCAACACCCACAATAGCACCCACTAGCATGCTTCTCAATTGCAAGCTCTACAAAAAAAGCATGAGCACACTAGAGTATCTCATACAAGAAGGCCGCTCAGTTTTGCCTGGCATTTTCTATGTATATTTAGTTGCACTTCTAGCCAAGATCCAATCCCACGTGGGATGTTTTTATGTGGCATGAATTATCGTCATCCCACACTCCGTGGGATTTACTATTGTTTCGTTGCTATTGCCTTTCAATTTCTTTTGATTTCTATTTAACGATTGTAAGTTATACAGTTGTCTCTTTTGCATTTCATTACTTGCATTATTCGACGACATTACATTGATCGCCTTCTCTGATCGGATGAATTGGTCTAAATTGTTACTGAAATTGTCCTCCTAACAATATTAATTCATTCAATATTTTTACATTTCCCGATATCAATCCGCCCCTTTTTGTTGATGTGAAACACTAATTTCTCAGATTAGAGCACGGCTTGGTGCCAAACGATCTATTATGTATTTGAATGTGATTGGTTGGATTACACGGATTATTTACTTATGAGTGACTGGAGTACTTAAGAAAACATTTTTACACTTTAACTTTTGCAGTTATAAATTTCATGTAGACTAATAGAGAGAATTTCATGTGAATAACTCTATACTTAGTTATATTTCAGAATGCTTCACACGAAAAAATTTCTCTGTGTAAATGTTTAATTGATAGAAATCAATTTCATAAGATAAAATATATTAAAAAGCAAAAGATACAGTACCATTGAGAAAACCGGGATCCTCTTTCAAAAAGGACACATTCTCCTCCTTACCAGTTCAATTTTTCCGGCTTATTCGAACTCATTACAGAGATCTATAACGCTCTCTCAAGTTTTATTTTGTTCTTTTTATTGTTCTCTTGTTTTCATCCGCCTGACTGTCATCCTTTTCTTCTCATTTCCTCTTAATTATTCTTTTTACAATTGAAACGTACAATTACTTTATCTCTACTTATAATAAGTAATTCATATGAGAATATGAGAGAATATCATATTATGAGAATATTATATTATACTGTGTTGTTCTAACAAAAAATTTTTAATGAAATGAGATTGCGTTAATGGTTTTTTACTATTCTATTGATAAATTATTGCTGGATCACTTCTTGAAGAATGCAGGTATTCGATCCTATACTTTATCTAAGGAGTTTCCGAACAATCATTGTTTCGTGACATCATCCAATCACAGATCAGCTGGAGATGTTATGTTCTCATGTCACGAACCACAGCCCAACTATGATAAAGTGAGATTTCCAAATGTAGGCTCCTGCTTACTAGTAATGAACTTGTGAACTCTTCATACTGGATACAAACTCCTATCCTAACTCTGATAAAGTGATATTTCCAAATGTAGGATCCTGCTTACTAGTATTGATCTTGAACTCTTCATACTGGATACAAACTCCTATCCTGTTACGAATTTCATACTGACCAATTTTATTCCCTAAAAATTCTTCAATTCTTCGTAGAATTGGTTATTTTTACTATCATCAATCAGATCCTCTTTTTTTTCAATCAATCAATTTTTTTATTCAATAAAATACATCACGGGTCCCACTAAACCGGCAGGTTTTTCAGTAGGTGCCCATACAAAATAATTATTGGTACAACAAAAACCAAAATTTTTCAATAATTACATCAGAAAAGAATTAACTTATAAAAATAAGAATAATTGTACAGTATAGAAAGTAATAAAGTATTAAAGTAAAAAACAGAGTTTCAAGAAAACTAAAAAGTTATAAGCAAGAAAAAATAGATTAAAAAAACAAGGAAAAATAATAGCAAAATAAAAACAAAACAAGAAAATAAAGAAAAAGGGATCTTACACAATTTAGTAATATAATGGTCGCTCTGGCTGGCGGCAGTGATATATCAGAAAATTGTTTTAAATAATTATAATCCTTACTGATATTATAGAACTGTCTTTAAATCTCAAGTGCAACCGTCGTACAGAGCGTAAAATACTGATTTATCAATAAATTATATAAAGTAAAACACATTCTGGTTTGCTTTTGGTTTCAAGTCTTATAAAAAAGAGTGTATATAAAGGAGTATAAAAAAGGAGTGTGATGTTGTATGAAGCAGAACAGAAGAGTGAGAGAATGCATTGGCTGTTGGAGAAGGGGTGAATGACTGTGCCTTCGCCTCTTGAATCAGTTCTGGTCGGCGTCGTGACGTGCCTTGCTACCGTTCTCAAACAAATCGTGTTTGTCCAATCTGATCTCTCTGCTTATACTTTCATCACCACCACTCGTTTATCCTAGATCATTGATCTGCTCGAATTAATTCAGCATTGCAATGCAATTCTTCTGAAATTGATGATTGGTTTATTATATCCTACAGTAAAACGTCTTCGTTTAGAATTGATAGAAAGGTAGCTCTCAATCTATTGTAGAAAGTTCATATGCTGCAATAAAAGTTTTCATTAGTTTGTTTTTTGTGAATAATCAATTTCGAATTTCCTTTTAGTACTACCAATTATTTTGTTTCATGAATTTAATGACTAGTAACCCATTAAGAAGTCTAGTTGTTGAAAAAAATGAGTAGTAACTAATATTGTTGGGTGACAGTAACGCTTTTGGAAAAACCATCATAACGGCACTAGTGTACATTCAAGTCAGGCAGTCGACTGATATACTGCAATTAGCTAGAACAAGTTATTTTTTGTGTTCCCTGATATTTTAAAGCGAACGAAAATAGCTTTACTTGTACATGATATTTTAATAGCTTCAATAATTATTACGCATTGGAATGTAGGCAGGCTCACCGCCTACATTAACAGTTTCACTTTGGGAAGGATAAACATGTTTTTGAAATAAAGATTGTAGTTTGTTAAGAGAGCAGCTTTTCTGAAGTCCACTCAATTCTAAGTCTTCTTTTAAACAAGCTGTGAATTGTACAAAGTATGTTTGTTGTATTAAATATTACCAATATTAATAATAAAATAATTTTATTAAAAGTATAACCTGATAATTTTAAATGTCAAAGTATTTTAGCTGAGGTTATCAGGCTATTGCTATTCCAGGTTTTCTTAGATTTTAAGCTTACGTTTATTTTATGTTTATCTTGATGATAATTATGTAGTGCGTGGTCAATCGCTGTAGATCGTGGTCTTTCTGTGCAATATTTTACAATTCCTCTGATTACTGGCTTGTGCTTTTTAAATTATTATTAAATTTAAAATAATTATAGGTTTGAAAATGATGTCAATTCTGCTCACTTCATTCTCGCCTTGTCAAACTAGTTGCATAATGAAGATGCAATCGGAGTTAGTTTGGACCACGGGCGCTAGACCAATGAATTCCTAATTTCATTCAGGAATTCTGCAATTTAGTTTTGAAATAAAAATTATATGCTTTTATCACATCAGCTGATCGGAACATTTTTTAAATTCTATTTCAATCCCCGCAACCGTTGTCAACAAGCAATCATTCCAGGTTATTTTAGTTTGGGTAAGCTATCCGATTGATTGCTAGCTTAAACGTGATTTATTGTTAATCATAAAGTATTGTATGCAGCGATTGTATTTTGCCTTTCAAGCCATTCGTGAGATGTTTAGAACACTCGCTCCACTCTTGTCCTAATTTATATCTCACTCGTGGCTTTTAAGGCAGACGTAATATAATCGAAGTATTAAATGCTATAATTTCATATAGTCTATATAAATGTTTATGTAGAATACGGTCCTCCCAAAAAATGTGTTTTTTTACTTTTCCTGTAATAATTCTGTACTTGCATGTGTCTTTTCTTATTAAATTAATTATCATCTATTAATTGATTTTTTACAGAGAACTTGGTCCTGGTCTTCTCATCTTATTAATTTTCTCTAAATAATTCTTCCATGTGTTTTATCTTGCTTGTTGTGGTGTGTCAACAGCGTCTTGTGACTACTACTTACGAAAAATATATGCGCCACACTAATCGGAGAATCTGATAAGTTAGTGTTTAGTAAGAGACTAATTAGCGTGTACATATTAGATGCCTGTAGCTTAGCTGTTAGTACAAGCAGTCACGAGTATGCAGCCAGCTGGCAGGTTCGCTTGAAGCACGAAAGAAGGATAAATCCTGAAGCGCTTTCCTCTCAGGAGAAAAAGTAACTGGCTGTTCACGGTGTGGCGGGTTCAGTGCGACATCTGAAAAACCAGGACCACTGTCTTCCTGGTGGCTGTGTCTAACACCATCATCCTCTCTCTTTCTCTTCCTCTATCTCACTCATACACTCGCTCTCTCACTCTTTCTCTCTTTCTTTTCTTTGCGACTTTCTGGTGACAGTGACGAATCGTGACAAACAACAAAGACTTGAACGTGCTCGAAAAATCGCCACCTTTCATCACGCGGTTTCACTTGCGTTTTTTATCTCTGCTTCTCTCCTCTTTTCTAATCATTGTTATTCGTCCTCATTGTTATATCCGAACTTGCAGCAAGATATTAGCAAAACGATTTGTCTGATGGTTTTCTTTTCTCTATCCTGCTCGCTTTTCAGTAGCACCCACGTCGTGTTGTAGTTGGCAATGAAAGACTCCAGTGATCCTGCTTGCAATTCCAGTTATAAAAATGTAATTAGCTCTTTTCCACTTCTACATTTACTTTCTCCACGCCTAATATCCGTATTTGTCGTGTTACGTTCGTTTAAAAATAGTCTTGTGGTCTGTTTCTGACAAATTATCAAATCAAAAATATTAGTATTGCTGTTATATTTTTCTCTGCCGTTTGAAATTTATTACTATTGTTATTATATTTCTGTTTGTGGTCTGAGGTATTTCAATTTATTAATGTTTAGGGCCTCTGGCTTAAATGTCCAAAAACGATTTTAGGTTTTCCTATTTTCAATTGCATCAGGAATTAAAGAAGCTAATTAAAATGCTTGTCACTAAATAGCCAGTCTCTAGTTGGAAAAAAATCCAGTCTATTAACGTTTTTTGCTTAAATAGAAACCGTCTTCATTTAAAGACCTACTCTGTGCAGAGTTTTGTGTTTTTAACTTTCTTTGTAATGGCAATGGTGATATTGTGGAAGATATCCATAATGAATAATAAGACTTAAAGTTGTCACAACCACATTAATTTATTTAAAAGTGTGAGATAATAGGTTCGGTTTTTACACCATTATCAATCTCAATCAAACAAACTCTAGTTTAAATAATTGAACTTTAGTTTGTTTAAGATTGATATTTGTGTAACAACCGAAAGTTTTCTCGGAAAGTAACATCTCGCAGTTTTCAATAAATTAATGTGGCTGTGACAACTTCAAATATCATTATTCATTTTTATTTTTGACAAATTTGTTTTTATTTAGCGAAGTGTATTTTCTGAAGCTCATTTTGCTGTGTAGAATCTGTTCGAATTCACTCAACAGCCTTCAGGGGTTGTATTATTACCCTTACCCTTTAATAATGATAATAGATTAACTTTACTTTGCTAATAAGTGGTCCTGGCCCTATAATAGATGTTTCTTGTACATCTAAGGAATAAATACTAACGAATAGAAATGCAGTTCATCAGTAGACTTGGTTCTGGGGCATACAGCAGTTGTAATTTGGCTGTGTAGGCGGTTGATTCAACCGGAATTTGACATAGAAACCATGAAAATGATTGCGAAGGTGCAAATGAATGGTACACACAAATTGGGCCGGAAATGTAACGAACAACAATGTTGACGAGAGGAAAGACCCACGGCCAAACTCGGTCATGCTGAGTAGTCTAATCATCTGATTTTTTACTTGTAGTTTTTATAGCTTGTGCGCTTGTAAACCTCCAATTGAATTATCTAGTTTTTCTTTTTATGATTGATGATATTTCATTTTTAAAGATTGTCTTTTATTTTATTAAAGAAGTATATTTTTCAATAATCTTAATAATTTCCTTAAAAATCTCTGATTTAGCATTCCAACTCGTTCAAGCCCATAAACAAGGATGCATTTTAAGCAAAATATGGATTGCTTGAAAAATGAATCAATTGAATACATAGATCAACAAATCGAAGGCTGGATCAGCGATCAGGTGAAAACGAATCTAGCGAGGAAGAGAGCGAAGCGCAAGCCTACCGGCTATAATAGTAAAGCATAAACAACGTATTTGGGATAGGCCCATCCCATTGCACATAATCTTTCGTCATATTATAATCATTCGTCGTTTTGTAAGTAGAGCTTCTCAGGAAATTTTCCAAAGATGTAGTCGTTGATAAAAAAGTTTTAAACGTGCTTTCCTTTACAATGCGCCTGTACAATGTTTTTTTTTTGTAGTTCATTGAATAAGAATCTACGCCTTTTTGACTTTCATTTTTACAAGTAAGTGTGCTGTAGAGTTTTGTTTTCCTCATTACTAGTTACTTATTGTATTAATATTAATTTAATGGCGCATTTCAATGAAGCGAATAATCATTTGTGAAGTTGCTTTCCACTTTCCAGTGCTGTTCCTTCATAAAGCTGTTAAATGCTTCCATTGCCATTGCCATCCTCACGACTACCCCCTAATAATTCCCTGCTCACTTCTTGCCATGTTTCGGGGTCGTCTCTGGTGCTCTCCAGGGCGTATATTGTATCCGCCAGTCACGCGACAGTTTCTCCGGGCCGTACGTAGGTGTAATGCTCACCTCCTATTCGTGCTCGCTGCTGAATATTTATAGATGATTTTCTCAAGGTCATCGAGCAGTACTTCACCATAGTTTTGCCCCATAACTGTTGCCAAAATCCAATAGTGATATCGGCAAACTGTCAGCTTAAAAATTGTGCTTTCAAGCTCAAGACGTTTTGTTCTGTCTTGTGCATAATCAATGAGTGCATGCACTGACTGCTCACTCGGTCACGGATTTCACGGATAGACTACTAAATCTTTTCAGTATTCACTCATTCTTACTTTAACTTATTTTCTCATTTTACTGACTTTCATTTTTATTCAAACACTCTCTTTCCGTATTCATTTGTAATTAATATTGAAAATATATTTATTTGCCATAGGCCTCTTGAAACCTGGCAAAGTACGAAATTATTCATGCTTTATAATCAATGCAAATGTAGCAAGTGGGCATCTTGCTTTCAATCGATCTGATTCATAACTATTCTTAAGGATAGCCAATTTTTTAACCATATAAAATCATAAGTTGGTAAAATAGTAGTTTATGCAACGATTCAGTATTTGAGCCAGTGAGATGTAAGCTAGGAAGAGAGTGAAACGAGTTTCACTCTCAAGAAACATATCACGAGTGGCTTGTAGGGAAAATACAATAGTTCCATGCAATATTTTACCAACGATTACCAATATATTAAGTTTAATTTAACTTACCATTAAATTGGATGATTTACACACACTAACATAACCTAGAATGCATGTTTGTTGTTGAACGGGTTTGAATTGAAATACGAATTGATTTCGAAATATTTATTTCAATCAGCTGGAACAATTAGATGACTATCGCGTAATATTCATCGTCACGGTTTTGAAGAAATCCTGAGCTCTTAATTGGTCTAGAGCCAACGCCAATTTATCAAAGTAGTGTTAAAATAGCTTCATTGTGTAATTGTTTTGAACAGGCATGAATAAAATCAGCTGTTCTGATATCAATTTCTGACCTCTAATATCTACTTCATAACTTAGTCGTAGAAAAAATTGGTGTTCAATATGAATTATGAATTGGATCGGCTGAAAGCTAGTTGTTCACCTGTAATAATTTTTTAGGTAGCTTGATGTCGCATGGGCTGACCCTTGCCTCGTAATTTGAATGTGAACGGAAGCATTTCCTTGTCATTATTAGGCTGGCATCCGTTTCCGTATGTAGTCGCCTCCTCTTGTCATATAACTATAATTTCCTCAATTACGCCGCCTATTGTGATCCCTACATTTTCCATCTAATATTTTTGCAACTTCCATTTCGCATAATTATTAGCTAATCATATATGAACTACTTTACAGTTTGGATCAATAGACTGGTCTTTGTGAAGGTGTCATCAAGTTTTGCCAGTTGTAGTTCATCACTTGGCTAAATAAAAATATGGTTTCAACTAAAATATATCAATAAACTGGATCGCATTGAGGGTGCAATTAAGATTTATCAAATGAAAAATATTGTTTATCAACTAGGCAAAATTTATACTAAAACTGATTTACTTAGTATTGTATGCATACTCTGTGAATACAATATGAAGTAGCGGTCACGAAATCAAGCGGGTGATAAAATTGCGATGCTGATGAACGGACAGCTTGAGGTGACTTCGCGAAGAGCAGTACAAAATTTTAATCAACAATCCACAAATCGACTCAACTGATCTCACATCGTTGCCAATTTGTGCAACATGTTAAGTTTGCACTCTTCTTTGCCAATATATCTTAGGTTAGCAACGTCGTAATTTCACTTACACGCTGATTTGGTGGCTGCTACTTGAGTATATTTTTTAATAAAAATACAGTGTGATTCAACATACTGTACAACGTAGCCAGTACTATATTGTATAGTATTGTAAAATTAGCCAATATAGATATTTCGAAGTTACATAATACTAGAATAAGGGATAACAATTGTTCTACCATCTGTTTTTATTGCAGAGTTTTGCACACACTGACGCAATATAATAACGGGGCGCTATGTGCTCCACGCAAGCTTCGAAACACAAACTAGCGGATTGGGCTAATTTTTCAAGTGCAGAGAGCCTGTGCTTCCCTTAAAAATCGCCTTATAAGTTTTTACCCTTATAATATCGTCACTTGCGAAAATCATGATTTTTTTACAAACAGCGTGTAGACAGGGATAGACAGCGTGTCCTGGATATTACCAAGAACAGAGAAATAACAGTAATTATGGGTTTCTTCAACGCGCAAATAGGTAAAGGAAAGATGGAAGATGTTGTGGGAGAGTTTGAGTTGGGAGTGCGGAATGAGAGAAGAGATAGATTTGCACAATTTTGTCAAGAACAGGATATGTTCCAGTATGGTATTAGGGTGGGGGGGGGGGGGTGCGTTGGACACTCGCATAAACAAAATATGTGTAATCCAAAGGCACATAGTAAAAGCTGGACTAGGCCGTCCTAGACGTTACCCTACCCATCTCCTATTTGCGGAGTTTCCCGTTTTAACAATAAAACAACTTTATGTTAAAAACTTAATACTTTACATTAATAAATTTAAAAACCTTTTCACACCAAACACCCAAACTTACAACTTTCGACCTCAACCAAATTACCACGTTAATAGAACTGACTTAACTGTATGCCGTAGACAATTCACTTACATCAACAATAAATTGATTAACCTAGTACCCGATCACATAATTTCAAGTAGGCCTAACATTACCAAGTCATCCATTAGAAAAATAGTTGAATGGATAAAATCAATAAATGTCTTTCACCTCATGCACAATTAATTAATCTGCTTATCAAATATCATCATCAAATATCATCATCAAATAGCTATAACTTAGACATACTTTTTACTTTGGTTTAATTTTAAGATACTTTCTACTGCCAGAATATTCTATAATGACAGTAAAACACTTTTCTTGCCTTAAATTTTTTACTACTAATTTTTCGATTGATTGATTGCATGTAAATTTTAAGTTGTACTTAGTCGTAGATTGATGCTCGCGCCAGCACAAAAACCTTTGGTTTTGCGGGCAACGCCGTTACAGTTATTTAAGAAGAAGATATATGGTGATTATGAATACTTATTTCAAACTTCATGAACGAAGACTATATACATGGCAATCACCAGCTGATGGACCTAACAACATTATAAGAAACCAAATATACTATGTTCTGATTAATAAACGATACCGGAATGCCATTTAATCCGCGAAAACATTTCCTGGTGCAGATGTGAAAACCGATCGTAACTATGTGATAGTTTGAAGCTCGTTCCCAGACAGACTCAATGGAGCTGTCGCAGCTAAATGATCCCTTAAATAAAATCTCAATTGACTGAAGAAATAAATAGAGGACTTGCTGCAATACAATTGAATGATAACGAAGACCCAAACTGTAAATGTGAATATTTCAGGAGCTGTATTGTCACCAAGTACTGGCGAAGAGGACGACTAGAAGGAAGAATTTGTGGATGACAGATGAAATATTGCAACTAATGTAGAGCAGGTGGCTGGCTATTCAATAATAAAAATGTTAGAACATATAATACAATTGACAGAGAAATGTGGAGGAAAATTAGGAAAACAAAAGAGAATTGGTACAAAGATAGATGTTTTGAAATAAAAGAATTGCAATTGAAAGCATGATGTTTTCAATTTACGCAAGAAGATTAGAGAACTAGCTGGTTTAAAATGTGAGAGTAAATGCAATATTCTTCTAAATAAAGAAGTTCGTATCTTAACTGATCTGAAAGAGAAGTTAGAAAGGTGGAAAGAATAGATACAGGATATTTTTGAGGATCGGAGAGAGGAGTTGGTCGTTAATGAGAATGATTATCAGACTGGTCCAGATATTACTAAAGAAGAGGTAGTAGATATGTCCAGGAACAATAAAGCTACAGGTCCTGACGAGGTTTCAACTGAACTGATTGACTTGGCCAGGAAAGGAAATGTTAATGTAATAGTTGAGCTATACATATAATACTGGAATTAGAATGGTTAAAATCTATATTCATCGTCTTAGCAAAAGTACCAACAGCCAAAGAGTGCAGTGATCATCGTACTATCAGATTAATGCGCCATGTATTGAAGATATTTCTGAAATTAATACACAATAGAATATTCAGGATTCTAGAACGGGATCTAAGTTATACCCAGTTTGGATTCAGGAATGCTGTTTGACGAGAGAAGCACTATTTGGCTGTGCTGGTTCAAAGATGTATGGATATCAACCAACCTATTTATGTCTTGTTTCCTGGACTATAATAAAGCTTTTCATTATGTTCGTCATTACAAACTGGTTGAGCTACTGAAGGATAAGTGTATAGATAGGATGTATGTATAATAGCCAATTTCACACTCTCCATTGTTTAATTTGTACTCTGATAATATTATTCAGACAGCATTAGCAGAAACAACAGTTGGAATCAATGTCAATGGAAGACTAATCAATAATATTAGGCATGGAGACGATACCATTCTTATTGCCCCGTCATTGGGAGATCTCCAAGAACTGGTTGACCAAGTGATGGTATGCAGTGAAGAAGTAGGTCTCACATTGGACATCAAAAAGGATGACATTCATGACTATAACAAATGAAAGACAACGGCGGGAGAGTTTATGGATCAAGGAACAACTGGTGGAGAAGGCAGAGAGATATAAGTACTGTAGTTTTCATATAACTTGGCAGCAGTTGGGTTCAGATCTAGCAAGTCCTCCCATCTTCTACACGCTACCAAGTTATATGAATAATACAGTATCTGGGAACAGTTATTAATAGAAATGGAGACTGTACAGAGGAGATTCGGACACGTATTGAGCAAGCCAGGAATATATTTAATAGAATGAGGAAGCTATTTTGTGATAGGACCTCAGTTTGCATCTCAAGATGAGAATGCTGCGGTGCTATGTAACTCCAGTGCTGCTATATGGTATGGAGGCCTGGACGCTGAAGCAGGATGTTAGTAATAGCTTAGAAGCATTTGAGATGTGGACATACAGAAGAATCTTGAAGATACGCTGGATAAATAGGGTGTCAAATATCGAGGTACTCAGGAGAGTTGGGAAGAAGAGAGAATTGCTGAATGCAATTAAAAAAAGAAAGTTGCAATATCTGGGCCATGTGATGAGGGGAAACAAATACGCTCTTCTACAAACGATTATTCCAGGAAAAATTTAGGGGAGGAGGAGCACTGGAAGAAAGCGTATTTCATGGTTGAACAATTTGAGACTGTTCAGAGCTGCTGCATCAAAAATTAAAATAGCTGAGGTGATAGCCAACCTTCTTAGAGGAGATGGCACTTGACGAAGAAGATGGGCTCCACTCAAGCGTCAAAACACTAATAGCGGAATTATCACGTGCAGAGAGCCTGCGCTTCCCTTAAAAATCGCCCTATAACTACTCTAATAATATCGTTATACTCTAATAATAAATCTACTCTACTAATATATCTACCCTACTAATATATCTACCCTACTAATATATCTAATCCTACCTAATCCTATATCTAATCCTACCTAATCCTACCCTATTAATATATCGTTATACCTATTTTTGACGGCTTTGCTCAAAAGACTGTGGGCCCGGCTACACAAACTTGATATTTCGCGTTAAAACCTTGACAATATTAATATGACATTACCGCTAATTGAGTTGTGTATAGAAAATATTAAAAATTATTGTTAAATTACGTCTAAATGAACGGTAATACACTTATTGCAGCACCCAATCTTGAGTGAACCGAACAAAATGGAAATGAAAGTAACGGGTAATATTAGGCTATAGGCGTAAGTGTTGCCAGATTGCAGTTGCGAACTAGGCTTCCATCCAGCTCATTGACAACACTTAGTTACGGTTCATTCAGATTCCGTGTTATATCTGTTCACAGAAAAAAGAGAAAAACAGAATCAGTGGAGCGGCAAGGGTCAAACAGTGTTTTCTGCTACAATTTGAAAACTTCATTTTCCAAGAAGCTGTCAACTAGCTTTCAATCAGGCGAGCTTATAAGTTGTTACCACTAATTTTTAATTTTCGTGCTTTTAAAATGATTGAATAATGTGAAGGAAGAATTCATGAATACTGTAATCAATTCAGTTTTTAAACAGATGTTGACATTGATCGCATTCTATGCGCTTGTTAGTGCCGACCTCACCTCAGATCGAGCCAGGGTCGATGAATCCACGTCATACACTTCTCGAGTATCCTTTAGTCTTTGACTTTTTTGTGGGGAGGACATGACATCTACTAGTCTAGGCGTGTGTCGACACCTAATCTTTTTGTCGTCGACTTCTAATATTTTTATTCTATTTTATTATTCCTGACAACGCAAACATTGTGGTTGTTCCATAATCTCCTTCCTCTACTCCTCTGCCATCAACTCCACATACTCCCCCTCCCCTTCCAATCACGGCATGAGCCATGTCTTTTGGACACGCGACGGCCACTGATTATTGCTCTTTGTCAGCGTCTATTTTCTTTTGTGAAGAGCTAATATTGTTGTGAACAAATGACAAAAGACTTCTTATGTCAGGTCTTCTTTCATAAGAGTGATAATATTGTTGAAGATATTTTTGTGAAAAATACACTTTTCGTCACACATTATGTTATCTCACTGTACATAATGGGTCATTGTACTGTAATTGGAAATTTTCGTGCATTTCATATTATCGTCAAAACTAAGGCGAATATTGTGCCTTTTCTTAAAAAATGTGATATACTTCATTTGATTGGGCTAAAAAATAAATAATTCATTATACTTTTGTTGAGAGAATCGCTCTTGTTGTCACATTGTAGCACAAGTTGGATTCCACTGAATTGGACATTGTAACTTTTTATAAATGCCACTTGTCTGTCTCAATTGTATCTTATTTGCCTGCAAATATTTGTGTAACTGCGTATTGTGTAAATAATTGTGACTGTAAATTTTTATTAATGCCAATTGTCTGTCTTATCCGTCCCAATTGCATCTGATTTACATCCAATAATTGTATTGGAGGCGTTTAAAGTTCATCAATAAGTCAATCTTTTAATTGCTTGTTTTCTGCATGTTTTCTCATACCGAAAATTTTTATGGAAAGAGCCAGTAAAATGTTACTTATTTATGATGTATACAAAATCCCCTAACAAAGGAAAATAATTACAAAAATTTGTTTTAATTATCCACAAATATTCAAACATGGTCAAGTTTTTTCGGATGATCTCACATGCGCCTGAGTCTTGTGCATGTGGATTGCAAGGTGAATGAATAATGATATAAAAATGCAAATTGAAAAATATTGGCAAGCAATTTGCGATTGTTGCTTTGGGAAGCTATTTAACTAAAAAATTGTTAGTTTTGTCGTTTCTGTTCAACAGTGAAAAAACACTATCTATTTCGGACAATCATAGGCACTTCCACCTCACAGTTCTGAAATATTTCTGGATACTTGAACGCTGTAATGATCCCTGAAGCGTTCCTTGCTACTTTCTTTACGTTTTTATCTCTCACACTGTTTTCTTCCATTTTTACCATTATTTGATCGATCTGTTGTGCCATTCGACTAGCTCAACTCCCGTTACAAGCTTCCTTGTACTGTACAATGTTTTTCTGCCAAAATTGCATGTTTGCTATTAGAGAACAAATAGACAAATTTCTTAAAACATTAATTTGAGATCCATATTGATCGCCGAATATATTATTTTATTCAAGATATGCCTTATTATGTTTTCCAATCTGTCGATTACTTCTTTTGTTCCTGTTGTTAATATTCCTATTATCTCAATTGAAAGCAGTTTTCACTTGGCGTAGGTCTTGCTGTGAATATTTCTCCATTTAATTTTTTCCATTTTTAATATAATACTTGTTAGTTACTTGATAGCAATCTTTAGTTGATTCCTAATCTAAGGGTACTTGCACAGAGGAGCATCTAATGTTCAAGGATAATCACTATCTCAAAATTAAACTTACGCTCTAAAATGGTGGTATTCACGATGATCCAATATGCCATACAGTACACCATTCCACAGCATGTGCTTGATTTTGCGATAGTATTGGATGCTCCACTGTGCAACAAATCTAATCTAGTTCATCTTTCATTCTTACTTAGGATTGGATTTAACCATCTAAATCGTATTAAATTGAAGGGTAGATCTAGAAAATGGCTTAACTTGAAGTTTTAAAGCAGTAAAACCTTTTTTTATTTTTGATGATGGTTTCTGTTAGGAATGTAATTCAAGGATTTCTTAGCCCACACTGATCAAATAACAACTCATAATCTAATATGTTTTATTCTAGAGCATAGAATAGAACTGCTTTTCATTGTGGAACAAGTGCAAAATGGTTTTTATAGTGCAGTTGGGCTCTCACTATGTGGTAAGATGTTACAAAAAGTGACCACCATTCTATTTCAACCAACTATAAACGTTCAGTTTAGCATTGTGGAGCGGAATAACTGTGTTACTGTTGATCACGTACCCGCTATTCGAGTGGAAATACCATTTTCTGTTCCAACGTAAACGGTTTTGGTCATGATAAAAAACGCGTGCTTATTGGATCACCCATTATTGTCAAAAAGCTTCTTATCCTGAATAAAAACACTAATTGCATCTTTCCTCGTAATCTTTCATATTTTGTTCTCGGCCTTATTTCCGGATTTTACAGTTAGGTACTGAACTTAGTCTCAAAATTTATTATAATTTTTATCTTATAATCGTTTTAAGATGTTTTTAGAAATCTGGGAGACGGTATCTTTCAATTTCATTAGACTTAAAATTTGAATAGTTCAAAACTCTCGTAGCTAGAAATAACATACAGTGGTCCACTAGACTCATGAATCAAGGAATGCAATAAACGTGTTTGAATGCAATAAAGGCTTGTACTAAACGTGTAAAGTGTGTGCATATTATGACCAAGTTCATGCTTGAATAACGGATAATCCCAGGTTATAGCTAGCAAAATAACGAGCTGCTGTATCGTAACCCACGGGACAGAAGGCCTTAGGACTGATCCATGACGTAATCTCATTTGGTGCTAATGCTCAAAATCATATGGTAGACTTGATTAGCCAAGCAATACCTTTTTCCCAATTTCCATAAATTATTGAACAGGAGTTCACAAAAAATCGATTAATCTAAATTTATATCATGATGACTGCATTTGTTCTTTTAAATACAAAATTTGAAACAATATCATTCTGTAAGAATTTCACAAAGTAACAAAAAATAATCATTGATCAAATTCAGGTATACTTACCACTTGCAAAAATTAAAATTCAAGCTATTTTCAGACAATTAATTCTGTAGTGTTGATAGATAATAAGGCACTGACAGGTAGAGTTACTGAGAACAAACATTAGGGAACGTTGGGGCTAAGACAGGAAAACCCAACTTCTTACCAGATAAATGGTTTAATTTATTCATCAATCCTAAGCTAAATCATTATTACCATAACGCTGATGATTCCACACTAATATTAATGATTTTAGTCATATGAAGAATATTATAGATGAATTTAACCAATTGAGCACCCTTCACTTAATAATTAGAACAGTCATTCATCCCTTCTTACTATTTTTCCATCTAAATCTAATAAAACGAACCTCTGTATTACTTCCAATTGCATCACTAAGAATTTCGAGCAACTACCATAAAAACGTCAATAAAATCTGATATATGAGCCAAGAAAATAAAAAAAACTTGATTATTGAATGGATTTGAATGTAGATGCTTACATTAATTTGAAGAAAGACAGTTGACAATTTAACAAATCAAATTTTAAGAAATACTTTAGTTGAGAGATTCCCTTCGCCTTTCTTCACTCACCTTTTCACACATGATTACAAGTAGTGAACATTAGTGTTCAGAACAGTTTTATATTATTTGCAATATAATATTGAAAGAAAATTGAGTTGTTTCATAGAAAGTCTAAAATCATATTCTTTGTCATAGATTCATTACTCCTATATAGGTTGGTCAGTTAATCCATGCTCTATCACATAGCATGCTAACAAATAAAATCATTTTATAAAAAAATGTAGTTGAAGAACATTGAGATTCGATTTCAATTCAATTTTCAATGTTGATTAATTTTATTATGCTGGAAACTGTACAATTTAATGTATTATAATACATTCTTGCTGTATGAGGAAGACTAGAATAGCAATAATGCCTAATATCATGAACTTACTTGCTTCACATTAATAAAGACATTATGAAAAGCGTTATAAATAATGCATTTAAAACACACACGTTAGTCGGATCCACATCATTTATTAATCTATTCATTCATCTAATCATTACATTCAAATAGGATTTCAGTACCTACAAAACTTATTCTCACCAACTCTCAACTGAAAAGTTCACAAAAATCTTTGAAGGTTACGTTGCTTACACACATGTCTCTCACTAATGGTTTTCACTGAGAAGTTCATAGGAGTCTTATCGATTTAAAGATAATCAACAAACTAAATCAATTGATAATATGTACTTAACAAAGAGTTCCAGGAAAGAGGATATTGAAGTTTACTAGAAACTTCAGAACCGAAACAATACTATGTTCACCATACGTTCTCCTAATCTTACAATGGAATACTTCTACAGCTGATTGAAAAATTGAATATCTTGATTCCAAACTAAAATGTAAACAAACCAAATGAGGTGACGTCATATCAATTGGGAAATATTATTTATTATTATAATTAATCCCGAGGCCTTTGTCCCGTGGGTTACGGCTGTATACGGTGGAGAGTGAAGGTCGAGTTCTTTATAGTAACTTAACTAAGATTTACATAAACGTCTAGTCCAGATTCTAGATCTAGAGCATAATCTATCAAAGATCAGATAAAATACAATCAATTATATTTATGGAAAACATTACGAATATGTCTGCACCTATCTGGCTTAGGTAAATGCATAAATGTACCACATAAGTTACACGCTGACACTTTGAAAAAAAATAATACCTATGGGAGAAGCCTGCTTTTTATTTATTTGTTGCTTTTTACTGAGAAATCACGTTGAGCTGCTTACAGTTGTAATCCTTTCAAAATTTCTCACTCAACGTCGTTGAAAGTATTCTTTTAATTGGATTTTTCTTTCCAACAAGTTGCATAATTATTGTCTGAATTGTTATTTATTCTCTATGAAGACTGCTATATTTAACAAAATATTTTGCCAAGTTTTCAATTTCTTATAATTTATGATATTTCAATTTTCTTGTATGAAATTTCATTTTTTTTACAATGACTCATGACACTATTCGTATGATATTTTCATTGTAAATGATTTTGTGCAAATTATTAAAACAGCATTGTGAATGTTTGTTCACAGGTATGTGGTGACACTGGGAATGAGCAACGTATGATGATTTTGCATCAATTTGTGAGTATAATAGATTTTTCAGGAAATGAAGTTTTCTCCTACGTTTAATAGTTATGCTTTCGTACTATGAACTATACCATGAAGTATATTAAATTTGTCGAAAACTGTCGTACAGCTCTAATAGCTGTACACATACACACACTTCACACATTTACATACATTTCTAGTTCCACAGAAGGCCTATTAATATTTTTTCTAGTGTGAATTTCACATTATAATAGGTACTGGATAATGATTCAGAAAGGGAAAATTTACTGTATTTAAGATTTATGTGTAGCTACTTTAGCTACGTTTTATCTACTTGTACAGAAGTGTGTCAAAATAAAATCAATTACGATTTTATCATCCTTTTATTGCTCATTGGCATGATGTAATCTGAAATTCGGTGTATGAGATCCATACCAGAAAATGGAATCCTATTAACTTTCTATTTTGTCTGTATAGTGTCACAATCTTTTACCTCTCATATGAAGGTAAACGCTCATAATAGTTCCAAGGTGTAGGCCCATTGACCCATTATACGTATTTCCAACTCCTTGACCCGATATTCCTATCGGATCCACTTTCAAACTTTGTATTTTATCTTAGCTCTACTAGTGCAGGTGCTAACGTTATCTTAGTGTCAAAATAATTATAGTCCAAGTGAAAGTTATTTCTGTAGTTTTAGCCAACTAAGATTGGTAAACTTACCAGTTATTTGAATATTATTCGAAAATCCAAGCAATCTTATTGTAATTCAGTATTACAAAAACGAACTTATTTTCTTGGATGCTAAAGCTTATACACTTCTGAACATTATTTCACAATAGTTTTTCAATTATTAGTTTTTGTGGTCAATATTAAATGAATGAAAAATTTAATGATTCCGCTATATGGGCAGAAAGCTCGTGCAGTAATATACTCGTATTTTAACATTAACATGTATCTGAATGCTGTTCAAAGATGTCTCATTGTTGTCACAAAAAATATTTAAAAAAAATATACTTAAATGTCAATCTATAAGGGCGCTTGAAAATAAATATTATATTTCAGTGGCTTCAATGAAGTGTCAAAGATAGGTGATTGAAAGCTGTCCAATGTAATTAATAATGATTATTATCTATTTTTTAACCTACTAGAATTTTAAGAACCTTTTGAGGCATGAAATGAGTCAAAATTAATTTTGATGATTAAAAACAAATCCCCATTACTGAATGGACTACTAATAACAATAATAAAACTACTCTATACCATTAAAATAATCATTTCGACAGTCTATTTTATAGCATATTATGTGGTTGCAGTTATATACTGTTTATGCAATATTCTATTTAATCCTTGTTGGATTATGTTAGTCTTAACAATGATACCCGGTTTCCTCCTAGCTAGTATCAGTTTTTTAGTAGCTCTTTAGTGAAATTGCACTAGAATCTTATAGCAAGCGAACATTGGCGTAATAGATAATGCAATTACCGTACTCTCTTTGTCTGTAGAATTAAATATGAAATTACATTATTCTCTTACATCATCAGGATAATATAAAATAATTCTTTGCAATGTGGTGGAAAGATTTCTGCATTCATCTATTAGCTGTAATACTTTTGTTTAACCTCAGTAATTTTCACCGTTCTGGAAAGTCGAGTGCAAATGCATATCTGATTAATTTTTGCTATCCATTTCGGTCCAATTCAATTATATTAAAAACAATGATAGAGAAATAGTCCCAGCTTGTAACTAAATAAATTTTCAAAAAATAATAAATTTTACAAAAATAATACAACCTGACTGCTACTCCTGCAGTCACGATTCTCGTTCAGTCTGGCATATTAATTTTGTGTTATCATGCACCTTATTCCCCTCACACAAGTCGCAAAAAAGAGTACTTAATACTTATTAGTGAACTTGATTCATTCGTTTCCATCATGGGCAAAACACTCACAAGTCTTGTCACTTAATGCTCAAAAAATAAAAGATTTTAATTTGAATTTGCCCCAACGCATTTTAGAACGAGTCTGAAAGAAAACAGTCTCATCAATATGGTATTTAGTAGCTGTAGGTGTAGACTACAATGTTTTTGACTTTCTGTTATAATTACTTACCTGGTCTTTTAGTTCAGAAAATTACTTTCTTCCTGCACCATTCTTGTTAACAATCATAGTGTAATGATGGCTTGAAAAGTGCAGTTTTAATGCATTTTCAAGTTGGCTTGGTTATCTATCTTCCTACTTCCTATAATCATCATTATTCTATAGGGTTGTAAGTCTTCCTACTTCAAACTTGGTCGTTATGGTTTCCATCGTCGTTCCACTTGAACTGATTGACATGGCTACTGTGCTAAGGAACATTCAGTCTCCTTAGGAAAAAATATTCTTTATAATGTGGCGAATTTATCTTTGAAGCAGAAACACATTGTCGACCATTAATTTTCAAATCTGAGTTACCTTTCAAGATAACCTAACCTGCAATAGGATTGTGGTGTAGATTTTTGAACTAGTGCAATCTACTGCTGGAGGGTTACTCAAGTTATTTATCACAAACAAGTCACACTTCGCCTGGCGTCTCTTGCGCTCTTCTATCCTATCGTAGGTAATAGTATTGTTACGAAAGCAAACAAGCAGTTAATCACGCACTTGTTCTATTTATATCATTCCATTGTTTTCATGGACAGACGCAACTGCAATCTGATATTTCTCATTCTCTCTCGTTAGATGTCTTTTTCACTCTTATTCTTCAAGTCTGCAACTCTCTCACTCAATTGATCTTCTCGTGAATTCTACATTCTTCTTGAACAATTGAGGTCTATATTCTTGAAGCTTCGAGAAGCCGCCGATTCTTGGAATTATGACAACTATCTCGTATATAAAGGGGCTCACGTGAACCATTGAGTGAGTTTTACAAAAGCTTGTGTGAGTTACGTTTTACAAACTGCGTGACAGATTATATTACAGATCTCGGGAGAGAGACAATCCAGTGCCAGTGGAGTAAACAGTGCTTTATTCAGTCTTCAGACAGTGTTAAGTGCAGAGACAAGTGTTTACTGTTTATGCTGCTTACTAATAGTTTAAAGACATTGTGTTCAGTGATATTATTTGGGACTGTCAAATAACGAATTGGACTGTGTTTTTGTAAGTGATTAGTTGCTCTTTTTATAATTTCTTTCTTCATTATTGTACAGTTTATTGGACTCTTGTTTATCTTATTATTGATCAGCCTGTAATTAATTATTCATTTGTACAGTTTATTGGATTCTTGTTTCTCTTATTATTGATCAGCCTGTAATTACATATTCATTAATTCTTGTAAATAATTACTGAAAATAGGTATTAGCTTGTCATTTGATGATCTGTTTTTATTTATTAATTGAACTTACAAATATTGGTGTGTAAATTGACTAATTTGTGTAAATAAAGATCATGTGTGAACTTTAGTGTTGCCAGCCTTATTTTAGCTAATAGAACCCGTAACAGTATACAAAATCCTCAAGACCGTTGTGTCTGATTCTTATAGGCTATCTGAAAGTGTCTTGTGTGAACAAATAATTTCTGCAAACTTTAAATTCTCACTTGTCGGCTTCCTTGATTTTTGACAGTTGAGGTTAAACTTGTAATTTGTCTATGAATTTAATGAATACAAAATAACAACTTGGGCACTATAAATAAAACTTTAGAGTAAAGCAGAAGGTACGACCCTCACTCTTATAAAAATAAAAACTACTGATGTGGGGGAAATGTGGAAGACAGAAACTTCCATTAAAATTTTATTTTCTTACGGACATCTGTAGATTAGCTCCTACAAACTCATTTCTTTAAACATTAATCGTAATTTATTACTGTATTTGGCATTTTCTATTTCAATAATTACTAGTTCTTTATCACTCATTTTTCTATCATGAAAGTATTGAATGCTTGTCCACTATAATGCACTCCCACGCGATTCTTCTAACTGATCTAATTCACATGTATATTGAACTACTGTTTTAGTTTATGAAGTAAATACTTCACTACAGGCGCGCCCGAGTGTGTGATAAAGGAGGTATATCACCCCCGAAATTATCAACCACCACTAGAGTATAGCCATATTTGTTGTGTCTTTTTCCCGAAATCTTCCAGAAATCCGATATCCCCTCAAACATTGTGCTCTCCCTTACTGAATTCATGTGTTTGTGTATTTGGATTAGTTAGAAGTGTTTACTGGGGAACTTCATAGTTGATAAGCACCTTTAGTGCTATAGTGCAGTATAAAGGAAATTGTTTATTCTCTGTATAATTTATGAAGTATGTTATGACAGGCGTTCACCCTTATCGTCCAGATAGTTTTACAGAGGTTTGGAAACAAATGTACCATTGCTTAAGTTAACTTATGCAACAGGGTTGTAGAGACATGTGTATTGACCTGATTTCGGTGGTGGCAGGCCCATCAAAGATGGAGGGAAGAATTGCAATGAGCTTCGTGCTAAATGGTAAATTATTGTAGACTGCTCCACCAATACAGAATAGAAGAGGAGGCAGTCAGGCGACCGCGACGTAGAAGTGGAGCTACTAGCCGGTCAATAGGAAGAGACGAGCGCGACTAGTACCGAACTAAGGAGCCACTGAGTCGTCGTTTCAAATGCATTCTGGCTTCCACTTTCCACCCGTTATTCGCTCGTCTATTGTCATTGAATATTGCTTGCTATTCCAGAAATTCGACAACATTGTCTAATAAAATTGACTGATTCATTGATGGTAGTTTGGTATGACCTGTAGTTGTCACGTATTGCTCCACGAATCCATTAGGGAAGTTCTATCAATGAATTGATGAACCCTCAGTTTGAATAGAAGATTTTTTATGTCGATCTTACTAATTTTTTATATAGCAATAACAGGCTTCAATTATTAGAATTAACGATTCTTGTGTGTTCATTTTATTCATCAGGTTCAAGTTCTGCAGCATCGAAGAAGAAACGACGTCAGCTGCTTTATTATCACTTACTCGGTGGTGCTGTACCCTTCTATTCCTGTAGGTTCACCATCCATAACTTCATTTTATTCACCTCATTACCCATCCACTAATGTGGGCATCATCAGCAAGAAAAAAGTACCAAGCAGTCTAGCAAATTATTATTCTAGCTAGGGTAGTTGTTTTGGAAGATCAAAATATGTAAAAGGAAAGTAGAAATTGACTATGGAGAAGTATTATTGCTTCAATACTGTCTGTGTGAGTGAATTTACTGTCCTTAAAATACTGCATTGTGTGTTTTCATGTTGGTAGGGCACATCCTTAGAAAAACATTAACAATTCGGGATGCAGAAAAACCGCAGTTCGAACACAACCCAACCTTAGAAGAGTGATGTGTGCGCGATTAGGAAGGCTGATCGAGAATGGATATTAGATTTCCTATCTGTTGTACGATTCCATTTTAGGATTGATGGCGTGCGTTGTGGTCTTGTGGTTTTTCCAATTGAAACTTGAGATTTGGCCTTGTTTTCAGAATGGTCTAGTTCTAGTTGCATAATTTGTGTCATAAGAATCATAAGAATAAATTCTGTAGACAAAGCTATTGGACTGAAGGGAATTATTTTAAGATCTGTGATTGTTAGCACTGACACTAAGATTATAATTAGAGCACTGCCACTGTGTAAGAGCTTTTTAATCTTTGCAGTTGATGTGAGTTTTAAACGCTTTTCATTAAATCCAACAACTTATCAATTTATTTTTAATTCGGGTAGTTCGGTGAACATAAAATGATTTGCAAGCTAGGAAACGTATCAAACTGCGGTATTATAATAATAATTTTAGTGTTATTTTGTAGTAACTGACAATTTAACAAACTAACAAATATACAGAAACAGAATTTATTCATTTAAAATTCCTCAAAGTGCTATTAATTAAATAAATAATAGATAAATAAAATATATTAATATAATAATAAATTAATAAATATTCAGTAAAAATAAATTTATACCGAAGACTTCCGCAATGGCGGATATTGACAATAAAATTAATAAATTCTGTTTCTGTATATTTGTCAGTTTGTTAAATTGTCAGTTACAAATTGTCTTTTACTTCAAACTAACTTGTGAGATACGAGCCGATATGACCAAGTTTAAAATGAGTGCTGTTGTGCAGAAGGATCACTGTAGAATAGTGGTTAAGGCGCCCGACCGGCAATTGGGAGGTCCGCGGTTCGATTCCCGGCGTTGATTGATATTTTTGTACAGTAGCATTCATCGATTTCTATCATCTATTCAATGATGTCAATATCCGCCATTGCGGAAGTTTTCAGTATAAATTAACAGTACTTTGAGGAATTCGAAATTAATAAATTCTATTTTAGTGTCTTCTCATCTCACTATGGCCAGCAATCCTCATGCTTAAAAGCAAGCGATTATTCAGCCTATTCTTATATTTATGTATTAAATCAAATAAATTTATCATAAATTTCGATGAGGAAGATGCAGAATATGCAACTCATAAATTACTACATTCTCTATAAATTGTGGGTTAAGTGGAGGGGGCTCTTATGCCTCAACTTCGTCCACAGCACTTTTATCACTTGTGAAGTGCAAAAATAAAAGCCATCTATCTATCTAAACTAAACTCGCTCGTAAAATTCATTCTCACTAGAATTAGAAGTTAATAACTCCAGTCCGAGCTACACACTTTTTTTGCACGTAGTACTAGCCAGGTATAGGTAAAGTAAAGAGTGCGTTTTATAATCAATCTTTTCAGTTTAATGGAAGTTTATTGCTATTAATTTTGAAACATTTAATTTTCGAATGAATTATTCATCATTTAATTATTCTGCTTCCAGGCTTGACAATTTTAGCTCATCTATCAATTCAGTAGTCTATATTTATGAGGTATTAAATGTGGTTTTGATATACTAGGGAAGTATTCCAACCTGTGGTGCGCACAAGCCACTGCAGTGGTACGCACCAATACATCGTATTGACGATATTCAACTGTGTAATGCCCCATCTTTATACTGTGTTAAATAAATAAATATTCTATTCTATTACGCGGTGACGTTCCAACTTCTAAATACGGTAATTTATTATTAGTATTAATAGAACTTAGTGGTACCTCTGAGTAATGCGCTAGAGATTTTTGTTTTGCCAAGTGGTATGTCTGGAAAAAGGTTGGGAAAAGAACACTGTAGAGAACGTTGAAGTACATTTTAGTAGGTGAAGGAGCTTTTCGTTATTCGTGGTCTATTATGCACAGATGGAAGGGCAAAGGGCTTAGGGCAACGTATCTGTCGGCGCCTGGCACAGGAACCACCTGTTACGATTTCCGCAGTGGCCAACTAATTTCGTGATAGCTGTTCTGATTCATACTGGCAAAACTATTCTTCAAGCTTCAAATAATGTTCTCCATTACCTGACTTCATTAGCCGTCTTATTTAAAATCATTTATTAATTTCGAATCCTCTAAGTGCTATTAATTTATACTGAAGACTTCCGCAATGGTGGATATTGACAATAGCATTGAATAGCTGATGGAAATCGATGAATGCTACTGTAGAAAAATATCAGGTCCCACCGGGATTCGAACCGCGGACTTCCCAATTGCCGATTGGGCGCCTTAACCGCTAGACTATAGTGACCCCTCACTTCGTATTCCAGGAATAAAAACAGAAAATGTATGTTTACCTGGAATCTTCAGTAAAAATCAGTAAATATGGAAATAATTTTCTAATGTGTAGGCTATCGTTTAAAATTTGGATTCGGTATATGTAATTGATTTTGACTACATTCAGTATGTTATGTAAGGTACTGTATGTTCCAATGATTGATTTATAACATAAATAGATCAAAGCATGCAAATGATAAATAATTTCCTAATGCGTAGCTATCATCGTTTATAATTTGGATTCGACATGATTGGCTACATTCAGAATAGATATACTGTATTCATAGCATAAATATTTATCATAACATTTTGGTCACATTGAACATCTTTTGAGAATCCTCTCTCCTATGAATTCAACCTTCACGCTACGTGAAGGACAGATCGAGGTAGCAGTGGTACTGTGCATACGTTGTCAGAACAGGCTCTGCGAATTTTGAAGAATAGCATATTAATTCGAACGGATAAGTAGTATTTTTGTTATTATTATTATTAGTACTTATAATATATTAATAATTTACATCATTAACGTGTCTAATATAAGTTAAAGTATTTAAATAAAAAGTCAAATTCTATTTTCGAGGTTAGGTGTACCGATATTGATAAATTTTCTTGTAATTAATAGTCTCAAGTTGACAATTGTAATAAATTAAGTCATATTTCATTAAACATTTTACTAAAATCAATTGAAAACAATTTTTAGCTAGGAAAATGAGTCCAAACAAGGCATCTAAATCTAATTGTTTAACTAATACTCAGGTAGCTACGCGATCTCAGCAATTATTAACAAAAAAATCTCCAACAGCTCTTAAAGCTACTGTAGATGTAGAAGAAAAGGTTGCTAAACTATTGAGTGATCACACCAAATTGAAAACAAAATTAGAATCATCATTAAAAAATTCTGAGGAAGAACGAATAGGGTTAGTGGATCACATAAAATCTCTGGAAGTTATTGTAAAATTGCAGCAGGAAGACCATAAAACTGAAATACTAAATCTCACGAGTCAATGTAGGTCTATGTCAGAGGAAATCGAAATATTAAAATCAAAAATAAACTTGGCTAATGTAAGATCTGAACCTCTGATCAATACAAAAAAAGTAGAACCTAAATCAAATGGGGAAAAAATAAATAGTAATGGTCAAACAAAAACGTATAGTCAGGTTTTGCAAACAGCAACCAAAACTAAAGTAAGGGCAAATAACGATAGGAAAGGTAGAGTACTGCTCTTGACATCCAGTCATGGACGAGACTGTAGTGACCTACTAAATAAAAGATTAAAAAATAAGTATGAAGTTCAGAGCTTTTTCAAACCAAGTGCCCCTATAAACGCTATCGTAGAGTCAGCACAGGAACAAACTAAAGATTTTGGAAAAAACGATTTTCTAATAGTACTGGGTGGCTCAAACAATATAAATGAACCTAATCTAAAACATCTTCCTGAAATAAATGAAAAAATTAAAGAGATTGTGCCACTCAGCCAAAAAACTAATGTAATAATAAGTACAATTCCGTATAGGTTTGATAGGCCAGAGCTAAATGAAGCCATTAAGTCAACAAATAAATCAATTCATAATACAATCAACAGCCTAAAAAATAAGAATTCTAAGCAGTTGGGGATTTGTTTTCTAAATGAAAGGCTGAAAAAACAAAACTTCACTAATCATGGTCTACATCTAAATCAATCTGGCAAAGTAATATTTTGTAATAGGCTGGCAGAGCTGATTGAAAGTCGTTTGCAATCTACTGTCAATAATTCTCCTAAACAATCATCTAACGAACCTTTTTTTAGTAAAGTGGCTCAAAACCGGGAAGGGAAACTAGTTTCAGATGATAAATTCATATCTTCAATTGTATTAAAAGACGTTAATCGATCAAAAAATCAGGATAGCATTAGTGGAAGGAACTCTTGTAGCAATCTGATAGGCTCTCAAGATCCTAAGAGATTAAGTAAATCTACTTCAATATGCAAAAGCAACGATAAAGTAATAAGGGATGATAGGGAAGTACCGGTACTCACTGTGTTCCATCAGAATATTCAATACATTCGTAACAAAATAGATAGAATCGAAGTATTTTTTAAAGAAGAGGCTCCTGATATAGCTATTTTCACAGAGCATGGTTTAAAAGAAGATGAATTGTCACAACTTAATATTCCAAACTATTCATTGAAAACGTCGTATTGCAGGACATCTCATTGAAGTGGGGGAGTAGCTATCTTCACTAAAAATGCTAAGAATATGCAAACATTTAATTTAGAATATGTAGAGAAATTTGCTGTGGAAATGGATTTAGAAGTTACTGGTTTGAGAGTAAAAATCGACAATAATTTGGAAGTAGCGGTGTTAGGTATTTACAGGTCACCAAATGGGGAATGGAACAATTTTTGTGAACTATTCAATAGGCTTTTAGAGATTACTACTACTCGTTTTACAAACGTTATTGTAGCGGGAGATTTCAATACAGACTTTGCAACACAGAATAAAATGACAGAAGATTTAAGGGATATTATATACATGAATAACTTGGAAATAAAAGTTCATGAATATACCAGAGTCACAAGAACATCACAAACAATAATTGATAACATCCTTACTAATATAGATTACTCTAAAACAAGACTAGGCGGCTCGGAACTATCTGATCATGACTATCAAATCTTAGAGGTGGGGTTGCAAGGTTATAAATCAATTAAAAAGAGTAGAGTAATGAAAGAAATTCAACAATGTGAACAGGGGAATATCGATTGTTTGAAGCAGAATCTGCTACAAGAAAACTGGAGTAGGGTTTACAATAGCAATAGTTTGAATAACAAATATGATAGTTTCATTAATATTTTAAGGTTTCATATTACTATGAGTTGTCCAGTTATAAAAGTCCCTGTAAAAAACAAATTAGACAAAATTGAAGAGTGGATAACTGATGATATCCTTGCAGAAAGAAATAGGGTTAAAGATGCATATGATGAATTCAAACTATCTAGAAATATGTTAAGTGAAGATAATTACAAAGCTCTAAAGAAAAATTATACAAGAGAAGTGAAAAGAGCGAAATGTAAGAAAACAGCTGAAATTTTGAATAATAGTGTGTACTTTAACACAGCAGTGTGGGATGTAATAAACAAAAATAGGCAAGTAGCTCATGTAGATGCTTATACTAGTGTCCCCAGAATAATTAACGAAAATAACAAATATATTGATGATAGTGTAGACATTTGTAATTTCTTTAACAGATATTATATACATTGCTTAATAGGTTGCTAAGGATCTTCAAAAATCTCTTAATACAGGTATTAGTGATGCAAACATGAGGAATACTGAGGGGATTCAGAACGAATTAAAATTCCACCCAGTATGCCAAGACGAGTTGTCAAATATCATTGATAGTTTAAATAATAAAAAAAACTGTAGGAATGGATGGGGTATCCAGTAAAATTCTGAAAGAATGTAAAGATCAATTGTTAGACCCTTTGATTCATCTGATCAATCATTCATTAGAACAAGGGGTTTTTCCAGATAATTTAAAAGAGGGGAAGATCTTGCCAATCTTCAAAAGTGGTGATAGAGAAAAGGTAGAAAACTATAGGCCTATTAGTATTTTAAATGTAATAAGTAAAATTTTTGAAAGAGTAGTTCTTAATAGGTTACTTCTGCACCTTCAAGAAGCTAACTTTATCTGTGATGAACAGCATGGCTTCCAGAAAGGGAGATCAACAAAAACAGCCATAGTTTCTCTAGTTGAAAAACTAATAGATATAATAGATTCAGGTGATAAAGCTACTGCAATCTTCTTAGATCTGTCCAAGGCATTTGATTGTGTTAATCATAGAACTTTATTGGAAATACTGCAAAATGTAGGTGTAAATGGGGTTGAACTGAAATGGTTTGAATCATATCTTATTGGGAGAAAACAATGTGTAGAACTAACTACAGTAGTTGGTAATAGTATAGTAAAGAATAAATCTAATAAATTAGAGGTGCAAGCTGGAGTGCCTCAGGGGTCAATACTAGGTCCATTGCTTTTTTTGTTATATGTCAACCGTTTACCTAAAGAATTAATTAGTGGTAGAGCCCTCTTATTTGCTGATGATACATCACTCATTTTCAGCAATTCCATTCTAGATAATTTAGAAATAAGTGCCCATATAGGTGTGCAGTCTATTGTCCAATTTTTAAATCAGTTGAAATTAACTATAAATAGTAAAAAATGCCAATACCTTCAATTCAAAAGCAAACATAATTTAAATGAAGATAGGGCTATAAACGTGTTTGTAAACGATAATCAATTAGACCAGGAAGAAAAAATTGCATTTCTAGGAGTTACGTTGGATAGACGATTGACCTGGACTCCATACATTGAGAAAATATGTAGTAAAATTTCATCTGGGGTATTTGTCCTGCGACAGCTTGCTAGATTGAATGACAAAAAGTTACTTTTTACAGCTTACCATGGGCTCTTACTGTCACATATTAGGTATGCTATCTTAGTATGGGGTAATTCATCAAAACAAAATCTTGATAGGGTGTTTAAGATCCAAAAGAAAGCGGTTAGGTGTATAGAAAGAGTAAATAGATTAGATTCATGTAGGCCGTTGTTCAAGAGACTTGGTCTCCTAACTGTACCCTGCTTATATGTGTATGAAGCTACTTTATATGTAAAAACGAATGATATTAACCAAAATCTTGATGTACATGATTATAATACAAGACGCCGAGGAGATTATCACTTGGTGAGTCACAATACTAGTTTATTCAAACAAAAACCTAGTTATATTGGTAGGAAATTCTACAACAAGCTACCGCAGTTTTTGAAGAGTCTTGAAAATATAGAAATATTTAAAAAACAATTGAAGAAATATTTAGTTGATAAAGCTTTTTATAGTGTACAAGAGTTCCTTTCACATCAAAATTAAGAGCCTCACCTCAACTAATTGGAAGTAATTGTGGTATCTAGTGTATAATATTGTTGATCTGACTTGTCTTATACTCCTTAACTGGAGTCTCCAAGACGTAATCTACAAAAAAAAAAAAAAAAAAAAAAAAAAAAAAACGTGCTATGGGTTAACTATTGTTGATTATTCCTTGGTCTGCTCCACGTCAATAATTTTCCAAAATATTGAAACTTGCTTTTTTAAACTTACTAGGTACTGAAATTCTTCAGAAATATGACCAAAAATAGAATTCATAAATATTAACTTTTCATGTGAAATTTAACGACTTGCAGTCAAATATTTGTTAAGAATAAGTATAATAACTCACTTAATCTGGCCGAGTACTTTCGAATCTATGAGATCCATCTTCAGAGGCGTGGGTTCCTAGATCATCATGTCAGTTTTTTGGTTAGAAGTGTTGTGGTTTTTGTAAAATGTGATCAAAAAGTTTGTGAGATTTAAAATTTAGTTGTTCATTGAGAATGTTTTGTTTATTGTGTGTGGTGTGTTTGTATATTTCAAATTGTTCCAAGGTGTTGAGTTCGTGTCCTTTAGATTTTATGTGTAGAATGTGTAGGTTAGTATTGATGTCAGTAAAAGTGTGTCCAGTTTGAATGATATGGTCGGCAAAATTCGATTCAGCTTTGGATGTCAGGGCTTGAAAATGTTCCTTGTAACGTTGTTTGAATCTGTAGATGTTGAAGCTATGTTGTTGGTTTGTGTTCTTTGTAATTGAGAGATCTAGGAAGTTTATTGAATTGTTTTGCTCATATTCAGCTGTGTATTGAATGTTCTTATCTATTTTGTTTATGTATGATCGAAGTTGTTCACATTGTCTTTTGTTTCCTCTGTATAGCAATAGAACATCATCTACGTATCTGTGCCAGTATATTATGTTCAACTTCAGTATATTATGTTCTACTTCAGTATATTATGTTCAACTTCAACGCCAGTATATTATGTTCAGCTTCAACATCTACAGAAAACCAACAATGACAGTTACCCTAATACACAGCCCCTCCAATCATCCAACACAACACAAACACTCAGCATTCAGGTCAATGCTACACAGACTCAACAACACACCGCTATCCACCGACAATTACCACACTGAGCTAAATACAATAAAATACCTAGCACAAGAAAACGGCTACAAACACGACCTAATTGACAAACTCAATCATAAAATAAGAAACAAAAAACAAAACACCAACACCACTGACAGAAAATACATCACAATGACATACATTAATCCACAATCACACAGACTAGCAAAAATCTTCAAAAAAGCCGGCCACACCATCTCATTCAGAACAAAAAACAAAATAAAAAATGCACTTACACTCAAAACCACACTGAACACAAACAAATACGATCTCCCAGGGGATCTACAAACTAAACTGCTCTGATTGTAACAAATTCTACATAGGACAAACAGGCCGCACATTCAAACAACGTTACAAGGAACATTTTCAAGCCCTGACATCCAAAGCTGAATCGAATTTTGCCGACCATATCATTCAAACTGGACACACTTTTACTGACATCAATACCAACCTACACATTCTACACATAAAATCTAAAGGACACGAACTCAACACCTTGGAACAATTTGAAATATACAAACACACCACACACAATAAACAAAACATTCTCAATGAACAACTAAATTTTAAATCTCACAAACTTTTTGATCACATTTTACAAAAACCACAACACTTCTAACCAAAAAACTGACATGATGATCTAGGAACCCACGCCTCTGAAGATGGATCTCATAGATTCGAAAGTACTCGGCCAGATTAAGTGAGTTATTATACTTATTCTTAACAAATATTTGACTGCAAGTCATTAAATTTCACATGAAAAGTTAATATTAACAACGCAGTTCGTCATGGAACAAGAAATCCAGGAATTTAATTCATAAATATTTTGTTTGTACTGGAACTTTTTTGTTTGGGAACACTTGACTCTCAAAAGTTAATTGCAACTGCGAAAATCTTGAAGCCTTGTAGCACACAGCAATTCCAGTGGCGAACGCGCGCCACAATAAAACCGGGTAAAAATGGTTAAAAAATCAGCTGGCAAATTGCTAATGGCTCTAAACATGTGCATCCCTTAGTGTACTTAGACATTGTTGAGCTCGGTCACTCGCTTGGCTGGTCAAATTTAGCCGCGCGTACGCCACTAGAGTGGCTCTGTGTATAAGGCTCTAAGATTTTGAATTATAGCCTGTTTGCTCATTACTTCTTATTTGACATTTGAACAGCAAGTATTGACATTATCATGATTAACGCGAATGAGTTTCCAATAATTAAAATTGCTGCATCCACGGAAAAGGTTATGTCTAATTAAAAGTGAACGGTGGCCATTTTTTCATTTACATGGCACAGCATGCTAATTCCAGTGAGGCTGCCTTCGTCATTAGGCGTTTTCTCTATCCACCTATTGAAAGGTTAATGGTGCTTTCTCCAATCATTGTTTCACTCCTGCGTTCCCAGCGAAATGAAGCACTGAATGGCAGATACAATTTCATTCGGTACAAGATTGAAATTGCTCGTGAAACCTTTGATTGTTTCCGTCTAGGCTGTCTCGCTGTATTTTCATCGTTCCTATGGAACAATATGATTGCTATTTTTTTGGTGAAGCTGAAAAATGAACTACTGAAACTTGTTGTAATTCTAATATGAAGATGGAATAAAATTTTGTAATAACTATTACCTCATGTGGCAGTGGTCTCTCCAGTCCCGATCTATATTCTATTGTTACGGGTTCTAATAGCTAAAATAAGGCTGGCAACACTAAAGTTCACGCTTGCACTTTATTTACACAAATTAGTCTATTTACACAAATTAATTGCAAGTTCAATTAATGAAATAAAAGCAGATCATCAAGTGACAAGCTAATACTTATTTTCATTAATTATTTACAAGAATTGATAAATAAGTAATTACAGGCTAATCAATAATAAAATAAACAAGAGCCCAATAAACTGTAAAAATGAATAATTAATTAGGCTGATCAATAATTAAAGAAACAAGAGTCCAATAAACTGTACAAT
Source organism: Conomelus anceps (assembly GCA_948455865.1). Taxonomy (NCBI): domain Eukaryota; kingdom Metazoa; phylum Arthropoda; class Insecta; order Hemiptera; family Delphacidae; genus Conomelus; species Conomelus anceps. The sequence continues at coordinate 110,845,507 of OX418216.1, forward strand.
AATGCAGAAAGAAATCATAAAAAAAGAGCAACTAATCACTTACAAAAACACAGTCCAATTCGTTATTTGACAGTCCCAAATAATATCACTTAACACGTCTTTAAACTATTAGTAAGCTGCATAAACAGTAAACACTTGTCTCTGCACTTGACACTGTCTAAAGACTGAATAAAGCACTGTTTACTCCACTGGCACTGGATTGTCTCTTCTACGAGATCCGTAATACAATCTGTCACACGCAGGTTTGAGAACGTAACTGTCACGCACGCTTTTGTAGAAAAATTGATCCCCTGGTTCACGTGGACTTCCTTTATATAGCTGTTACAGTTGTATGCAGTTGTACAATTCAAAGAATTGGAGCTCACTAGACGCATCGAGAATCTTCAAGATACATGATCTCGGTCGTTCCAGAATTCTGAAGAAGTCTCTAGAAATCAAATGAGTGAGAGAGTTGCAGACTTGGAGAATAAGAGTGACAAAGACATCTAATGAGAGAGAATGGAAAATCAAATTGCAGTTGCGTCTGTCCATGAAAACAATGGAGTGATATAAATAGAACGAGTGCGTGACTTACTGCTTGTTTGCTCTCGTAACACTATTATAAATGGCGATACTTGTTTTAGTTAACATTTAATCAAGTGCGTTTTAAGTGCATTATTAAACTTGCAACACAATTGTTGTTCTAAATTTATTCAATGCAGTTTTTGTACTATATCGATCCATATTGTTATGAAGATGAGCATACTTCTATGACTCATACTTCCGCTTGTTGATAACTTGAAATAAACCTGTAATTGATTTTGAATGACTTGATCATAAAACTTGTACAAACATTAAATTGAAAATTTAATGACTTATCTGTCATTGTAGTTAGCTGCAACCTTGAAAATATCATAGGAAAAACGGATCAATAGGTGTGCTTGCAACTTAATTGAACGTCTAATTCCAATTAAATTTGAAATTGCATTGATGTCACGTGGTAGGTCCAAGGAGAAGGATTGAGCAAGGTGGATGTTTTCTTTTCTGCAGAGTGCGTTCTTTGAATGCTAAATATTTTTCCTGAAATATTCTTGTTTGAAAATTATGGAGTGGGCAGGAAAAATAGAATGGAAATTGTTGATAATTTGCCAACGTTTTCATTCAAACTGAAGAAAATTCTCATGCAACATACCGTGATAAACGAATGCTCAAATTGTTGTGCGATGTTCTCAAATTGAAAAGGTGATTTTCCACTTTTTAACGCTTGAAGTATGGAACAAATCATTTCTTTTACTATTAGTAAATAACTAGTGAGCCCAACGGGCTGGAGAACTCGCTTGCAAACAATAATTTTTGAGAGGAAAACTTATTTAGAAAGCTTATCGTAGGGGTAGGGTAGTAACGAAAAACGGTTGCTTTGAAGATACTTATTTAAAAATTAACTCCAAATAATTATATCCAAATATCAGGGCAATGAAATTAGTATATCATATAGAGATTCTATAAAAAACCTGATCACATTTATATTCACCTGCAGCTGATAATAACTCAAAATATATTTTGAAATCGATTGCAAATGCCATCATATGGTAGAATCGTAGAAACAACTATTTTCTATATATAGTGATATATAGATATATATATCAATGAAGGGCTTATTTGATTCGCCTCAAAAAGGATGAAAGAAGGAGTCGGTTAATTTTATTGGCCAACGAACTTGACCTGTCTGAAGATACCAAGAATCTTTGTTTCAAATTTGAAGTTGATTGATAAAGGCGTTCGAAAGTTATCGTGGAACATACCCACAAACACACAACGCCTCGAGCCTCAAGTCAAAAGGAAGAACTCGCTTCGCTCGTTCAATAATGATATTATAAATATCAGTTGTTAATATTTTGAAATTTATCATTACTTGGCTTGTGTAACTAAGCTTCAGATATTTATTGATTGACCAATTTCAACCGTAATTTTTTACAGTACGGTTCTTTTTTTGCGAAACATTTCTAGAATCCTAAATCTAGTACTCGCATTCAAGTTCACTCATATTTCGAGGATATATCAACATCTTTATGTCACTTTCGAATGCAATAATTTTTGAGTCATGTAGATCCAAGGCTTCAAATTCAAAATTTTTATTCAACCATTGAACATAATCAGTTACAGAAGCATTTGCAAACATTCAAAAATACCTCAAGAAGTCACAAGGATATAACGTTCTTAGTAATGGCGAAGGTGATATTGTGGAAGGTATCCATAATGAATAATAAGACGAAATTGTCACAACCACATTTATTAAAACTTCGAGAAACTATTTTCGGTTGTTACACCATTATCAATCTCAATCAAACTGAGTTTGATTTTCTCGAAGTTTTAATAAATGTGGTTGTGACAATTTCGTCTTATTATTCATCAAGCATATAACGCATAAAAAGTTGCAAGCATGCAAAGCACAAAATCATAAAAGCAATAATACAAGCACATAAAACAATCTTAATTCTACAATCATATGAAAACACAAATCATATCTTGCAAAAACATAAGCGTAAAAGCATTTAAAAGCATAATCATAAGTCATGCCCAATTCAGTGGCTTTTACACTAAATTAATTTCTCAAGTCTTGAATCGATCTCAGTCGCAAACGCTAAAACAAGTGTCTAGTGATTAAAGTTTAGATGAAATAAACTGGACCTTCAGGTACTTTACCGAAAGAAATCACACGAGAAAGTCTAAGATGGTGTGTTACACAAATTTGAATTTCAAATCTAAGCAATCTGGTTTCATTCGATGACAACTTATATTATTGATAACAAGTTTAAAAATTAGTAGAAGTTGTATCGCAATTAGTTCGATTTGCGTGTCCAACTTAGTAGTCGGTAGTCTTCTCCCCTTTTCCATTTGAAATTATTGTTAATATTCAGCTTGAATGGTGCTTAATCTTCCAGAAATAGGTTAACGAGCAATTTCTCCTCGTAAAGCTGGAGCTGGTTCGTTGCAGCTTACAACCACAGCCCTTCAAACAGCAAAACGTTGAAGCCTGGTTTACCATTAAAAAGAGCAATATTACTTGAAAAATAACAACTCATTCTAATTTTCATTCCAAGATTCAATATAAAAGTTGAACCAGTTGCCCAGTATAAATAATTGATTTCTACTCTTATTATTCAGTATTCTATTGAACTAAAAATGAGTCTTTGTTTTCTTAAAGTGAATTTGTGCTATAAAACTTCTCTTTTCAAACCTGGTGAATTATAACTTGGCAACTATCGGTTGAAAGTTTGCCTTTGTAAACGCTCTCGCTTGGTATTGTCTGTCATTGCTTTCTATAGTACAGTAATTTGTTTGAACTAATTCAATCCATCTAGTTCTAGTTTATTGTGCAATCAAAAAATTGTATTCCAGGCTGGAAATTCATTTATTCAAGATCAATTTCTTGGTCAAGTTTATTACATTCTCTGGTTGCATGTGGGGGAAACCCCTCTGATTCAATTATTATTTTTTCTAAAAATACACATTTTCCTTTCGTCATTGTGTCTGTTGTCTGGACTCGTTGCATGGCTCGCCACCATAAGGAGGTGACGAAGAAGTAATCTAATTCTATTTTAACGTTCTCATTTACAATTCTGAATTATTCATATGACATTGGTAATGCCTTGCTCCTTGCACGGGCTCACTTGGTCACTATGGTATCATACCTTATTGTTATTGTAGTTCATAGTCCTAGTGTGTTTTACTACATAATGTAGTCCCATGTTTAGAATTGTTTTAGAAAAATGTATTGTAGTACTCAACTAAACTATTACGTTCTCGGAAACCATGCGGCAAAGAAATTCAAAATCTGTTACACATATTTCCTGTTAAGGCCCTAAATCTGCGTTTATACCAGCTAGTAGAGGTAGATATAGTTGAGCTATGTAGCTCTGCTAGAAAGTGAAAAAGCATCTTTGAAAAACTGATGTGAAGCAGTTTTGATTGTAAATCAAATGTGTAGCAGGGCTACAAATAGCTGTTGGGGGCTATGGGCCGTATTTATGAACGATCCTTCAGTTTCTCCTGACTCGAGGGACTCTTGAAATACCTATATAAATTCATTACATTTCAAGAGTCCCTCGAGTCAAGAGATACTGAAGGAACGTTCATTAATACGGACATAAATTTAGCTAATTGGTTGATTAGTTTTGGTATGTAACACAACTACGTATATAGCTTTCCAGCTACGTAGTGTAAATGCAGCTTGGTCGCATACTGAAAAAGAATTTTGAAAAATCCCCTAAAATTAGATACGAATTATAAACTGGGAGATATGAATTGACCAACTGTGCCTGTAGCCATGTAAGTAGGTGATCCAACAGAGTGCTGGATATCGATTAATAATTTTGTATGAAATTATTTGGTGGGGGGGGGGGGGGAGCCTTCTGGCAAGTATTTAATAAAAATGACCACTTCTTGTCCAGAGTGAGTTAAATTCATGGGAACCTTCACCGGAAATGACGGATTTAATCCTTGAAACTGGTCGCTGGTGTCATGAGCGGTCTGAGGTAAGTTTGGGAATTGGCCTGCGACATGCGGCAAAAGATCGCTGATTGTAGGTAGGGAGGTAGTTAGGTAGGTAAGTAAGTGGGTCACGGGTATGACTTCCTGTTCCAAAACGCATCCATTCGCCAAGTGTGGTCAGCTGTCTCCTTCTCCTGTTTATTCTTCTCCTTCTTTCTTCGTTTTATAGTTCTGTCTGTCTGCAATGTATAGAATTATTACAGCCGCTACAACTCTGTCTGGCTCAATTGGGACGATTTTTATGAGCTGGAGATCACTCAGTCGGTCAGTAGGGTCGTTTTCTTTACCTCCCTCTTTGTTCTTATTCTTCTCCTTCGTCGTCATCATCATCATCATCTTTTTCACACACCCCCGCCTCATCCACCCCCTCCTCCACAATCTGCCACCCCGCCATCAACTTCACTTTTTATTTCATCTACTTTTTTATTTTCTCCTCATTCTATGTAAGAGGAAGTGCTATTCAGCAATCAAGAAGATAACTACTAGCTTGAATAAGCCGTCTACAGCGTGCTTTCTATCCCCCTTAGAAGAAGTGGCTCAGTAAGATTTCGTTAGTTAAATGGGATCACAATACTACAAATTGCTGCACTCGTATTGTTCACCAACCCTCCGAAAAGTATTAGCTCTGTTTAAGTTGAATGTTACATTTTACGTTATCAAGCTGTCGCGTTGAACTTTATATAGATTGCAATAAATTTCCAATCATCATTCAATTCTATCAATTGCACTGAAGACTTTTGATTGATGAATATTTTATTTATTTGACAACAGTAACAAATAGTTATGCAAAAATTTGTTACTGTTGTCCAGGGGTGTCGACAGGGGGGAGGCTATGACGCAGACTGCGTCATTGAAATTCTTTGGGGGGGGGGGGGGTAAAGTTGATTGAAACCGTGTTTAACGTTACAGCATTAAAAAATATATTACGAAGTCAACAGATAGAATGTCAATTAATGACAATAGATTCATAATTATTATTATTATTATTATACTATTGAATATGAATTAGCTAAAATAGTTATGTTTAGGATTTGTGCATTCAAGCTTATAGTTAAGAGGGAGGGGCACGGAATGGTTCACATTCTTATTTAGCTATTTTGCAATTAAGCTTATTGTGCAGAAGTTAATATATTCATTTCATTGATATTTCTTCTTTACCTTTACAAAAAATCTCAAGAAATATAGGCTACATTTTGTATATTATCGACTGGGTTTGAACTTTTTCAATACCGATACCTATAAAAATCTTCTTTCAGTTTTACAAAGAATAATGGGGGCTTATTTTTCGCATTTTTTTTTTTTTTTGGTGCCTAATTTATGGGGGGGGGGGCTGATGATAAATTTAGGGGGGTGCATAATGAGGCATGAGAGGGTTGGGCACCCCTGCTGTTGTCAATATTCGTAAATCGAGTCTTCAGTGCAATTTATAGGACTGAATGAGAATTTGAAACTGATTTAGCAATTGTTAATTATTATTATAATATCTGAAGGACCACCATTAATTGAAACTTATATTTAAACGCTTGTTGAAAAATTAGAATTCGGTTCATTGTATGTCTTTTGATCTGTATTAGTTGTTTTAAATATTTGGCCATTATACTACCACTTTTTGTATTTATTATCAGTATAATCTATACTAATAAAAAGCAGCAAAATTGAATTTAAATAAGAATATAAGGGTGGATCTGATTGTGAAATGCTGACTATGATTGATTCTGAACTACTTGACTTGGTCAGGAGTAATTGTTTCCTACAAGATTATAATATATTTATAATCCTTTAATCCTTTTTCGGAAGAAGATTATTCTTTCATTTAATCCTTAGGGCTCTTTCACACGGGGAGCTTTACGGCTCTCGCTCCTATATGGGAGCGTATTTCGCTCCTACTACCGCGTCTTTCACACGAGGAGCCTTTACGGTTCTCGCTCCTACCTACCACCCTACACAGGAAGCCATTTTAGTCCCTGAGCTCAGTCTCAATGGATCGAACGCGAGCTGTTGCCTTATACCTTCTCTACCGTCGAAACGTTTATATAAATGTATATTTTATAAAAATAAAAATATTTATAAAAATTAAATTATATAAATGTTTATTTTTGATTAAAAATTGTTAGTCGTTGATTAAAAATTTTTTTTTAATGATTTGATAAATAAAATTGATTTGAAATGAAGAGGTTGTGCATTTTTTTTAAATTTCTAAACTTAAAAATCTTTCTGCTGGGTTAACCAAAAAGCAGTGTAGTTTTTAAAAAAATTTCAGCAAAACATCAATAAGAGAGGCTCAAAAAATGCTAAAAATAGCAAAATGTCACCAAGTAAAAATAAAAAACTGAAAATTAATGCAATTTTTTTAAAATTACTCCATTCACCCAAGAAAACAAAATCAAAATCAATTGCAGACAGCATTTATCAACAGCTCCACATCGAACTCTGCCATCATGTAAAATGACTGGTGTCAAGCGTCAACTGAGGACGGGAGCGAGAGCCTTTTTCGCTCCTCTTGTGGAAGCCCCATTCTTCCTTTTGCATTTCGAGGAGGAGCCGTGGCTCCCTGGCTCGAGGTGCAAGAGCCGTGAAGGCTCCCGCTCCACGTCTGGAAGCTACATTGGACTCAATGCATTCTGGTGATGAGAGCCTTCCTCTCTTTCGGGAGCGAGAGCCGTAGAGCTCCCCGTGTGAAAGGGGCCTTAGTTTTACTTCTTTCTTGATTCAAAATTATTCATTTGCCATTGCAGTTTCTGATATAGCATAACGTTACATACTAAATGGACTAATAGCCTACTACTGTAAAAGGCTCATCTTGATGCATCTTCAAGCATTTGCTTTAAACTTTTGTTTTATTATTAATGTACTTTGCTTTTGATGAAAATAATTGCATTCAGTAGTGAATTTTAATTAATTTTCAACGTTTAAATATGAAAATAGTTAACGAATTAACTAAGATTAATGATTCGTGAAGATTAATGAATTTTAGTGTCAATTGAGAAGAAGTGACGTGGAATTTCAATAGTAAACTACTTGGTTGTATTTATGGGTAAACTATGAAGTTTCTCTTTTCGGTTAACTGATTAATTGACACAGCTCTGGAGAGATTGTAAAAATAGAGAAGAAAAACACGAGCTACTGGTGATCCTAGATTTGATATATAACTAAATGAGGAACTGTTCAAAGCTTGTAAGAATTGGCATTGCAGATGTCTGTGAGCACGCATTTCCCGTTATTTTTTTATCATTTCTAAAGCCATTCAAGACTTTTAATTGCATTTTGCCGACTTTATTCACTAATTAATTGCTCATTTCAACGTCCTTTCCAGCCGCTTAACACCGGAAAAATGTTTCTGTGGTTGCCAATTCTCTTATAAATCAATCCTTGAATCTGAAGTCTGGGTTTCTGCAAGCATAATTTCAATAATTAGCCTTCTAGTCTTAAGGTTGTCGTCGTACTTATAAAATGATTCGCTGAACCTTGATTCAAATTTTGAATTTGAAACCGCAATTCTTTTATATTAAATTTTATCAATTAAATACTCAAATATCTAGTATGATTCAATTGTAGAAATGTAATTTAGATAATCTGTAATCTGTGGTGGTAGTATTACCTATGTAGAATAGCAGAAAATTAGTTGTATGACTCAATAATGCTAGTCATTAGTGGCTAGTAGTAGGTTGAAACCTTTCATTTTTTACGCAGCAGTATCATTATAATTATTATATTATTTTTATTTGTACAGTAATAATGATAGTGATGTCGTGTTAGATATTCATGATTTGGCAATAGCTCACTCAATATTGTCACAATCTAATTATTATCAAATAACGAGATACTTTAGTTTCGGCAGTTTCTTAACCTCAATCAAAATCAGTCAGATTGATTTCATTCATCACAGTTATCTACTTACTCACTAGATAGAAAAATCCATTATTGTTGTGAACATTGATTGATGGTTGCTGGATTATGTATATTGAGCGATGATTAGTGTGTGCCTATGATTATGTTATCTAGTAGGTTATGAATCATTTTTCTATCTTTGGCGGTAGATGGAGCTAGAAACTCATGATATTTCCAGAAAATAAACTTGAAGCAATTGAGTTTAGTTGCTTCTAATAATTCATGTAGATACATTCCAAAAGGCTTCCTCATTCTATAAATGAACGACATTTTGTATGCATTGCATAAGATCACAGGCTGAACATGGGAAAACACCCACTGTTTGTTGGAAATATCGTGGGACGAATTTAATACGCCTTTGTCTACCATTGTCTTGAGAACCCACTGCTTAATAAATCCCCAGTTTTTGAAGAAGTAGTTATCAAGGTTAATCCAGTGTATTTGACTCGTGCACTTATTGGTTCTTCTCCCATCAATTATTGTTAGTTGTTGGTGATGTTCTACGCCCAGCACTTATCGAATAGGTAGCGTGATGTTTTATTCTAGTCCTTTGTATTCAATTTCTCATAAATATATAAAATTCTTCATTGTCTACAATATTTATTTATGCTGGATCAGTAAAGATATATTCGTCAAAAACTGTAGCAATAATGTGTCGCATATCTCTTGTAACGATTAATTATGTACAAAAAATAAATATGGGATTTTCCAGTAAAAAGCCGATGAGAAACTGTTTTAAACGTACGGTTATAAGCCTTTTTTTTTGTAGATTACGTCTTGGAGACTCCAGTCAAGGAGTATAAGACAAGTAGTCAGATCAACAATTATACACTAGATACCACAATCACTATATCAATTAGTTGAGGCTAGGCTTTTGATGTGAAAGGAATTCTTGTACACTATAAAACGTTTTATGAACTAAATATTTTTTCAATTGTTAGATATGTTAGCATTACCTACAGTAATGCACAAGATATTCCACGAATTTTTGTATGTCATATGACATGAACATGTGAAAGTTATAATTTGATTATTTGGATTTTTCAAATATAGTCTAATATTATCTGGTTAATGTCTGGTTTCTCAGACATTCACTAAATCTTTCATTAGCGGCCTTAAGGCTTGTTCCACACATACCTGGCAGTCGTGGTAACCGGCATTTATTCGGTCGTAGAGACATAGCTTCATATGGAGCGCTTCACGCTTTCCCGATTTTTTAAACCATATGATATTAAATCATAATAAACGACAGTTTGAAATGAAAACGACTATAGCATGGATAAAGGAAGTAAAGGAAGATGTTGAACGAGCGGGAATCAGAATTGAAGAAGTACCAAACAGAGAAATCTTCAAAGAGAAGGTCGTGAAGGGGTGTTTCCAGGTCGAAAGCAGGAGGGTAGGAACTAGGTGGACGGAGGAACGAAGACAGCGGTTCTCTGCACAGATGAAGGCCTCTTGGGAAAGAAGAAGAACCATAAGGAATTGAAATGGGCTTCTAATACTCTGCAATCGTGATCTTTAAATGGTCGAACCGAAACAAAAAACAAAAAAAATCGACAGTGTTTACCCGACTGCCAGGCATGTGTGAAACAAGCCTTAGGGCCGCTATTGAATGATTTATTGAGCGATTAACCGTGCATTAGTCCAATATTGCTAATTGTTTGTTCAGGAATATGTTTTATTCATAAACTTGTTTTATAATGATATTTGAATGTGAATTACTATGTTTTATTCATAAAACAAGTACTATTCTACTAATGATTCTGACGTTTTATGGGAATTCAACTATTTATTTTTGTATAGTTTGTAAAAGCGGTATTTTAGAAATCAATCAATAGGTGTTCCTTTTGTGTCACTAACGGTGATTCACATTGGCCTTATAGATTATTCTGTAATAAAGTAACCAATGAATATTAAATATTAAACATTTCTGTATATATTGGTGTCATACAATAAAATAATAACACCATATGTAAACGTATTCAATGCAGCCTGATTATATTTAGACAAATGGACGCTATTATAAATATACGGACCGGTATTGGGGTAGCTGTGGAAATATTATTAGATAAGGCACTAGTGTCTTGTGTCCGAGGTCCGAGGTTGGGTCTCATTGTCGATCGTGACTCAGGAGAAGTAAGATCTGCAACAGATTATTGCAGTATCTGTTGATATTGCCTTGTGGTGTATTCTAGTTACTACTAAAAACTTGATTCAGCTAATGAATTCTATACCTGCACCAACAGTGAGTGATTTTATTACAGTTTAGTTGATATGATAATTTTGCACAGTCTTCAACTTGTTCTTAATTTGTTTTGAATAAGAAATTTGAGCTATTTTAATTGTTATTTAAAAATTTCGGAACTACATTCATTTTATCCACCTCGCGGTTTGCCCCTGTCTTTGTAACCCAAGGCATCATAACCTCAATAATTAGCTAAACATTGTGGAATCATTCTGATTGTAATGATTGAGCCATACATTTGGTTAGCTTCATTTAACTGCTATAGTTTCAAATAGTAATTGAGAACTCTGACTCAAAGGCTGTTAGATAGAGCACCCTACACACTAGGTGAATGCTGTGAAGCTGTCAGGGGATGAAAGCAATTCCTGCTTAGAATAGGACTACAACTTGACGTGTTGCATGCTGCAAGAGCTCTGCTCACTTAAGCAGCCTAAACGCAACAAATTAATAATAATAATAATAATAACAACGAAACCCCAGGACTTCAGTAAAGTCAGTGCTTGCGCTCAAATCAAGAACGTGATTCAACACATTGGCAGCTGTTGCTGCTGAAATATTTACTTTAGAAGTTAGGCTGAGCTCAACATTTAGGATAAATAATTCATCACACTTATGATGGATGCTAATTTTCAAATAATACACGGAATATCGCTGTTAGGTAGGTAGCTCATCAAATCTCAGAAAAATATCAATCACTGTCGCCAGGGCGAAGCGAGGGGGAATCAATGGGATTCCTGACAAAAGAACGTTCGATATTGCTACTATAGAGTCTGTACTACATAAGAAGCCCTGAGCTTTCCGCCTAGTCTCATGTGTTATTCCTTGAAATAGCATTGATGCCAATTTTACTGAATGATTTTAGACACTTGATTACACATGAGTTGCAGTCGAAATTTTACCCAATTTGGCAACGACGGTTTTTCGCTCAGGACTCAATCTGACATAAATACAGTTACTATTTTAGCACATCGACTTACGTCGTACAATATGTGTAGTACAAAATTCAAACAAACTTAAAACCTGAATTAATTGTTCCAAAAAATGTTTCAGACCCATGCTATCGATTACAATTTGTGGATCAAAATCATCTCTGGTTTCGATCACAAGCACTTAAGTTAGAAAAATGTATACTTCCGCGTGTTGCTGTATTCAAGCTGGGATTTTTTACAAATTAGTTTTGGGTAATTGCTAGTACGTTTACAATTTTTGTATACATTTTTTCCTATCCTGCACTCTCGACCGTCTTAAAAATACTTTTTGTCCAATTATTAACAAGACAAGGATTGGGGTGACTGCACTATAACGATTCTCTTCTGGTCCAATGCAACCAGTTATTCCGCAGTCATTTGAATTCATATCAGCGGACATTCGAAATTTGCCAGCCGTGAATGGACCATTCAACTCTATTATTATGAAGATTGTCTGCTTCCTACACTAGTGAATACAGAAATCAGATCCCAGTGAGTGACTATTCCACTCCTTTTAGCAAATTAGTATTAGTGTTACTTCTGAGGCGGTATTTTTCCACTAAGTATAAGTGTTCTAAAAACCACGAGACTTTCTTATTATATAGAAATGAATTAAATAATTAGAGCATAAATAATGAAATTTACCTTGAAATTTAATTTAATTAACTCCTTTCATTTTCAATTTTAAAGAACTAGTTGTTTGAATTTCAAGCTTTAGGTTTCTTGAAGAATTTCACGAGATTTTATCTCATAAGTTAGAAGGATTAGTATTCTAGCCTTCCAGCTTATTTCAAGAACAGCTGTTGAATCTTGCATTGTATTTTTTGACTACTTCTTAGGCCCTGTTCACACGAGCAACTTTTTGCGGCGCTACAGCTGCTCCACTAACGCGCGTTAGTGGAGCAGCTGTGGCGCGACGGTAGCGCAGCAGCCGCACGTCTTTTGCTCCACTACGCGCGACTAACGCGCGTCAGCTTGCAACCAAAACCATTTTTATGGTAGTTTTATGATTACTAGCCGGCAAGCTCGCCTCGCTCGCCTCATCCGTTTGGACAGGGGTTGCACCCTCTGGATCGTAAGAGAGAGAGGGATTTTTATTCCTGGATTTCTTGTTCCATGACGAACTGCGTTGTTAATATTAACTTTTCATGTGAAATTTAACGACTTGCAATCAAATTTTTATTATCGATTTTTTTTTGCTCATTCCATTTTTAGGTTTAATGCAAGTCTGTTCTACAGCAGGAATAATTGTAAATTACAAACGTAGCAAACTCAAATTGAAATTAAAAATACATCACAAACATCAAATTAAAAATAAAATACAATACATCAGAAGTACATTGTCACAAAATAAATTGTATTGACATGAGTAGTATTACTTCATTAAGAAAAAAAAACAAATAGGCCTATCGTAACGCAAATGAATAAAAAACACTATAGTGGTTTAAAAATGTGATAAATCTTGGGTTACCCTCAAAATTAAGAGACAATTTTGCTTTCATTGCACTCTTCTACTGATTAATAGCTATTATTTAATAACTATTTTTTCATTTCTGCTTTTTTTCTGTTTTTATTTTGTTCAATTGTTTGTTAAAGAAGTTTTGTATCTCGATAAAGAGAATTTTTCTTGGCTATGTCTAAGATCAGGTCAAAAAGATGGGGGAGTGATAATATCCGTAAGTTATATTTAAAAAAAAAAATACTCGGCAGTCGGCAAGACTGATATTTTATCAGTTTATTATATATTTCTTCTTGAACCATAACGATTTATATGATTATAATTTTTTTTTCAATTCAATTCTTTATTTCTCACCAAAGTCATTACAACTGACAATATACATTTAAGAAAATACAATAAAATATAAAAATTCTAACACATTAACAAAATAACAGTAACATATGGAGTGAGAAATGACCTAACCAACTATGGTTACATGTACTAGGATAGGTCAAGTTAGGGAATTGGTAAGGATAAGGATGGGATAAGGTTGGATTGTATGGGAAAAACTATTCATCTTGGAAGAAAGCTCACAATCTGAAAAAGTATCTATGTCTAATCCAACTTTCAATTATCATTTTAGTAATTTTTGACTTATATCTACTATGATGCAAGAAATCTTCTGGAACTTCATTGATGATTTTTGTGCGTATATAAATTAATTGTCTCCTAATTGATTCTATGTTCGTATTGTAAACTTTGTACTTATTTGTTGAAGGCCTCAAACTGTAATGTTCTACCATGTTATTGTTAGTGAGTGGAAAACTTATTTTATATTTAACTATGTACTTGATAACATTTTCAACGTATAATTGACTAGTTTGTTGATGTTGTAATTTTATACGACGCAAACATGCCATTATCACCTGATTCAACTCCAGGAATTCTAGAGAACAAGTGTCAATATAGTCCACACACATACATACTCTCTCAAGAAACAATAAAATAACTAGAACTAGGATAGTCTAGAATAGAATGAAGGTCACTCGAGAATGGAAGCTACTGTATTATTAATTTGTGAAATTTGTTCATTGTCTGCTACTTTGACTCAATTAATATAAGTTAGTAGGGCTCATTAAAGTTGAAAGGTACCAGACTTACAAAAATAATTCTGTGGGGACTGAAAAAAATAAACGTTCTCATACATCTCTTCTTTTTAGATAGTAATAACATTTGAAGTATGTTAATACTAATAAATATTTGTTTATTCATTCATTATCCATATCATTCACAATTTTTGAAGTTGTTCACATTGTGAACCCACCCAAAACTATAATTTCTTAACTGAATTGTTGTTTTCTGAATGTCTTTGAAGAAGGACATTTTTATACTTGATAAAAAGGGTAATTTTGCTGATAGAAAAAAAATTAAAAAAGATATGAACAGTGTTGTACATATAGAACACGATGGCAATTTGAAAAATTCAAATTTCCGAAATTTCACCAAATTTAAATTTTGGTTGAGATAAGCATCAGTGGCGCGTAGCCGCGCAACTGACGCGCGGCTACGCGCGTCTGTTTTGCAGCTGAAAAAGTAGCAAGCGTGTGAATAGCAACCGGCAGCTGCCATTTAGTTCTAATGGCACTGAGCCTTTCGGCATCAGACGCTCCACTTTTTGTGGCAAGTTTCTGCGGCGAAGCCAGCAGCCGATGAGCAGCTAAATTCGTCGCGAAGTGCCGTGTGAACAGAACACGAAAATCCCATATAAGACAATGCTTCGACACCAGCTGCGCGACAGACGCTCCACAAAAAAACGCCCCGTGTGAACAGGCTCTTACAGTCTTTTGATCTATCAGAATGATCGTATAAGTAGGTTGTTTTGATCTAATAAGGATGGTAAATTTGCTCCAATTCATATTTATTCCTCTAACGAAGAGAATGTTTGTAACTGTGAATGAACTCAGTATTAAAACAAAAATACAAAGAAACTCATTCATATATTGTTAGTAGATTGTCATGTAACTTGTGGGAAAAGTAAATGCACAACAGAACTTGAGAGATTTTCAATCTAGAAGAGACCTTCTATAGAATATAGAATTGAATTTTATTCCCTGGGAGGGTGAATGAAGTTAAGGCACAGCTGGCCCTTTCTTCCACGTAAAAGAAGTAAAGTATATAGAAATTCTATGCAAATATGTCATAATAATCTCATGGCGTTCTCTTACTTTATCTGGAACTTTGAACTTTTATCTTTTATGTAATAAGTGATGAAATTTATTTAACTTAGGACCAAAGACGATATGAATTGTATGTATTAATCTGTGATATGACTGTGATGATATTTATCTGTAATCACATTGAGTATATGTAATGACGTTTGCAAAACTATCTGTGATTGTACATGCGAAAAATAAATATATTATATTCCTTGTGTAACTAATTTCACTAGTGCTCTAATCTGATGCTCTTGAACTTTGGCCTCCTCCTTCGTTCGCCTCCAATCGTTCTAATCAACTACAGAAATATAGATTCAGCTGATAAAACCAGAAATCTTTTGCTTCGATTATATTTAGCTACTTAATAATTGCACAAACTAAACCTTAAATCTCCATGATTTAGATTAGGTACTATTCTGCAAATATCAATAAATAAATGTAATGATAATAAATAATTTAATAGAAATCAAGAAGTTCATCTTGATACAAGAAGTTCAAGAAATTTATCTTGGGGCCATTTGAATTCAATTAAATATAGAATAAATGTTATGAACTACCTACCAGAACAAATGGAAAAAATCGTTTCCAACAAACACCAAAAAATACAGGGTGTTTCAGGAGAAAAGGTTCAAACTTCGGCAACTGATTCTAGATCTAAAAATAAGAAAAAAATCATAATTAACATATGTCCGGAAACTCTTTGTTAGGGAGTTATACAGAGTGAAAAATTTCGCCCAGAACTCAGTACCCTCGGTAAAAGAAATCATACTGAAATTCCGGGGAGGTAAATTAAGGACTAAATACTGTTATTTCTTATGGTTTTTGATCTGAAAAAAAAAACGAATAAAATAGGTCCCAGAGCCCCATCTTCAGTAGTTTTTATGATATGATGTAAAACAGAAAAATCTGTATATAGACAACATGCTTGATATTAAAAATTAATTTTGATATCTCCTCAGCAAATCACACGGCAAACATCATTTCACAAGTTCAGGAACCACTGTTTTAAGTAGCGTGGCCATTAAAATTTGGACATAAATACTTTAGCCATTATTATTGTCAAACCATTCGTTTGTAATTCGTAATTGTGTATTTGTTGTATCAACATTTGTTTACCTACCCTTACCTTATTTCAACTTTCTTTAACTGTATTGTAATATTGTTGTGTTTGTGTGTTGTGATAGGTGACCGGGGGAGGGGTCGGGGGCATGGAGGCGGCGGTGACCGGACGTCGGAGAACGACGACACACGCCGAAGAGGAGGAGGCGGGAGAGGAGGAGGAGGAGGACGACGACCAGGATGGCGAAGAAGAGGAAGAGGAAGATGATGCACTGGTCGCCGCCAATCCGGGCATCGCTCACCCAGCCCTCGCGCCGTTCCGCTATCTCATCAACGAACAGGCCAAGTCGTTCGTCGTACTACAGGTTAGTTGGTCCAATTCAATTTAAATTTATTAGATTCATTGTTTTTATAATAAACGTTGGGTTACCAAATGTTTGCCGTGATGATGTCAGTTTTAATAGAGAGTGATCCAGATAAATCAGATAACTAACAATTCTCTGGACCGTATTTATGAGCCTATCTTGAGGTTTTCTTATAACAATTATATAGAAGTACGACTTGAAAGCCATACAAAGGCTTTCTAAGTCTCACTTGAGTTGAGAAAACTACAAGAGGTTAATACGGGCCTCAGTTTTCTAACATGATACACTAACTCCCGGTTGCATAAACCTCGTATCATAATGATGGTTCATTATCCGTTCCACTTTTACTATAATATGTGAAAGAATATGATCTATATATGATCATATATATGATCTATATATCTTGATTGGTGGAACAGATACCTAGTATAAAATGTATAAAAATAGTTCAATTATTTACGCTCATGCGCACTACTGCATTTGCTTCCCAGAACGCAACATCGGTTGCGTAATATAAATTATAACCTCACTGGAATGTGTGATCACAAGAATAGAGTTGTGTTGGTTTGATTCATGTGGGAAGATCGAAGAAGGAATGCATTTAATATGGAAGAAGATAAGAGAAAAAAGGATGACATTTCAAATATATAGTAAAGGTGAAACTTCGGTTACTTTCAGTATTTGATTTGAGATTTGAATTTGTTGATGTGCAGTGTAAATGCTTTTGATCTTAAAATTCGAAATTCTCAGTTGATTTAAGAATCTTAATTCAGTACACTTGTTCAGGACACTTTATACCAAACAATGGCTCACTTTTATACCGAATGATGTGATGAATAGTTGCCTGGTATAAAAGTAGAACAGATAATGAACCATCGTTATGATAGGATGTTTGTTCAACCGGGGATAAGGCCCGTTTAAAGTACCAGCATTGAAGCTTCCTTAATTCAAGGGACACTTGAAAGGCATTCATTCTCTCATAAGGGTTTCAAAGTCTATTGAGTTCAAGGAAACCTGAAAAGGAAGGTTCATAAATACGGCCCTTGCAAAGTCGAGCATACACTACAAGAGGATAATCACCAACGCAAAATAAAACATGTATCAATACTCGGTTCATGCACCAAGTATTTCAAAAACCCATAGGTTTAGATCAGTTGAACTTCACGGACGATTTGGTCGCTCCTTTAACCTAGCCAATCATCGAAATTTACGATTCTGACTAACCTGATACACTCCGTGTTTAGAAACAGACTAGAGCAAACTCCATACATTTATGTTGGCTTGAATCAGCCGTTGATTACATGTCATTTTCTTACTGGCGCAAATAGATGCTCGAAACTGAACTTATTTACTATTTAAGATTGCAGCCGTAGTCATCCTTCTATCGTTATTTTAATTGTCAAATTCAAGATTATGTAGTAGGACTTTATTGAGATTCCTCTTCTTTTTTTTTCTTTCGAGCACACTCCACAACATTGTCACATCGATTTTTTTTCAATTTCAATTTAATCTATTTAACTCACTAAGAACATACACAAAATATAAAACAAAGCAAAAATAAAAATAACATACAGACAATTACAAATAGGTGGCTCCATTGTGGGGTGTGCCAGATTTCTATTTCATTTTGCATGTTTTTGTGTATGTGGAATAAATTTGAATTTTTTATACAGTATTGTTCTAATGAACACTCGAATATTCTACCTCTATGGTATGAAGAGAGCTGAACGCTATGGTTTGGTACGTGTAACTGACACATGGAAAGGAGAAGAAGCGATGGCATAATTGGCTGAGCCTAAGCTTTCTCCTCATCTTCAAAGAGATCCTATCACACACATAAATGTATAAATCAGCACGAAACCCATGGTCAAGCAAGCGTGCATGCAGTATGAGCAAAAGAGTTTGGGTGAAAGTAAATAATGCTGTAATGCATCAAATTATGAAATAATGTGAATGAGTCTTGCTAACAGTGAAGTAGCAATATTAATTACAGACCTTCTATGTCTTAACTATGGTTATGTTAGGGTCATAATCGCTAGGTAATGGCAGGGTTGAGTGTTAGAGAGGACCAAGAGTCCTAACTCCGCCTTTAATAAAGGCATCAACCTTCAAAGCTCACACTCAATTACTGTATCTTAATACATACTTTTGGATTTTACTATTGCTGTATTGTTATTAAAAAATGATATTTTATTCGAAGTGGTTTCTTATTAGTAATGTGCTAGCAAACTCCAACTATTTATGTTGACTTGAATCAGGTGTCGAATACATGTCTTCACCGTGGTATCATGGTAATTTTTTCTAACTGGCTAATAAATCATAATTGGATATTTTATTGGTACTTGATACATAAACAAGCACTATTGTCAATAATGTTGAGTATATTGTCATTCATTTTTCACCGAGTAGCTTATCATTAAAAAAAAATACAAACTTGTCAATTCCAATCATTTGGGAATAATTAATAATATATATTTTTTATTGCTGATGATGCCGACATGAGTCTGAGAATTGTGCGTGGGTAATGAGGTAAATGATTACACATAGATGCCCGACGGAGGAGCGGCATTTGAACCCACGACCGCTTAAACGACAGCAAGCTGAAGTTGCAACGCCCCAACCAACTGCGCTAAGCGGCCCATATATAATTAAATATATATAAGATTTCCCAATTAAAATACATAATTTCCTTTTTTTTCATTTTATTTATTTCGCCATGAAAAATACAAACTCAATTATAAATCGTAAATATGAAATAAATTAAATACATAACAATCATAAATATAAACTAAAAATATAAATAATACAGAAACATAAAATCTCTTTAAGCATTTATGGCATCACCAGCAGAAAGAAAACTTTGCCTATAGTGAATAAATAACTATCATATGATGAAAAACTGAAATACTAAATGATACTTATTGTTATGTGTACAGGAACTGCAAAATGAAGTGGGGGCCCTGTTGGAGTTTAGAGATCTGGTCATGGAGACGTTTCCGCACCTGCGCCAGAAGACGGGGCCGCGACTGACAGGTGGGCAGGGGAAGCAGCGCGACTGGGAGCCGGGAGTGCGCGTCAAACGAAAGCTGCACCAGCTGCACAGCCGCGACCAGCACGACTCGCTAGCAGCGCCACGTAGCCGCAGCAACAGCCACGGCAAGGGCGTGAAGGGAGCGAATAGTAGCAGCGAGGCGGCTGCCAATAGTGGAACTAGTTCGGCGGGAAGTAGTGCCGTCCAGGACTCAGGGTTCTGCGCCGATAGCAGCAAGGAGCACTGCTCCACGTCAGCCACCTCGGCCACGTCTGCGCCTCGCAAGGAGGCCGACGATGAGCTATGGAACCTCCTCGACATGATTCACGTCAAGGGCACACGGCTCAGGCTCCAAGTCGAACATCTGCAGCAGAAACTGGACAAACATGAGCGTGCATCTCCGCCACCTGCTGGCTTTCGTCGGCGTTCACGCAGTCTCGAAATAATTTCCAACCACAAAAAGATCAGCGATCGGCATCCCGATCACCAGGTTGAGTGTCGGCTGTCATTGGAGAGTGAAATGCGCGCCCTGAAACAGGAGCGTAACATGCTGTTGGACAGGATAGCTGATATGGAGGCCGAGAACCTGGCCAATCTGGCACGCACCGATCGGCTGCTGGCTGAGATGGGCGCGCTGTCCGCCGAAAAGCGCCACCTGGAACGGCAGCTGCGTGCAGCCAACGCCAAGGTGGCTTCTAGTCAGAGGTTGCTAGTCGAAGAGCGCTCCTGCTTCGCGCCCGTCACACCAAACGACGCGTTTGTCGAAAGCGGGGTGGCTCCTCTGTCGCCGTCGGCTACAGGCGACTATCTCAAACAGGAGGACGGCTATCGGATCACCAGCAGCAACCGGCCCACCGATCCTGTCTCTCATCGATTATCGTCAACCACTGTCGAAAACAGATCTGATGCTGCTACAGCAACGCCACCAAGTGGCGGCCACCGATACCGTGCCAGCATGAGGCTGGGCACCCTCGACGGCATTGTCAGCACGCCATCGCCCCGCATCAAAGGTGCCAAGAATGTCACGCCCGACAAAAAGAAGATTGCAGCCATACTGTCCGAGTTCAACGCTGTTGAACTTCAGAGGCATCTACTACTAACCACCTTCCAAAACCAGGTAACACAAATTAATATTCAATATCCCTCAATACCTTCAAAAATACATAATCACGCAAATTTAATAATCAATATCACAATTGAATTTTCTGAAGAAAAAAATTGGGAAAAATTGAATTTCAAATTCAACATTAAAGCAAAAAGATATATCTCTTCCTACAGGTGGGAGGTTCCAACTTCACTGAACACAAATTCGTGAAAGTGAGACAAGATTAATTTGGTGAGACAAGATTAAAAAAGCGTTACAATAGAAGGATAATAGTTTTTTCTGATATTATACACTTATATCACCGTTTAACGTTCTAAAATTCAAAACTTTCGAAAATAGCTGGTATAATAAATTATAATGTTATTGAATTTTTTAGTCAGCCAACTAACTGCAGGAGTAAAATATATCATGAATTTACTGTTTTCCAAATTGAACCAGTACTGGTTTTCCCTCATATTGCATGTAGGCCATTAATAAAATATTGATGTCAATATTGAAAATGTGATTGAGAAAGATTGTATTTCCACTTTCTTATGTGATCCAAAACGAAAAAGACATGATTGAAAAGCACTGAAGATAAGGAACATTAATAAGAGTGTTAATATGTATAATGTGAGAAATGATTCACAATCATTTTGAGCCATGTTTTATATTTTTCACTCATGTTGTGAGTCGGAATAGTAAAAGACAAATTCTTGAATGAAAAGAGAAAATATCGTTATTAAAAAATAAAATTTCGTAGATCTCTGTAACTTTAGTATTGACGTTATGCTATGAGATTTACATGTATCGAATAATTATGTTCTCTTTTCTTTGGGTTGGCAATGAATTGTTCATAAGTTCGATGATATGCCATTGTGATATAAGCTTGCACGTATGAAATGAGCTGAATTAACACAATAAAAGTAATCATTCAAAATCTATGTACGTAAAAAATATCTGGCTAATTACAGTTAAGAAACTGCAATTTAGAGATTCATTTAGATTCTCTGTTATTGCAAGTTATCTGGTGGCAGAATGCATGTGTATCCATGTACTTATAAAGCTTGAATGGCATTAAAAAAGGAATAGAGATATTAGTTGAAAAATTCACATGAACGACTTTAAAATCCTGATCATAATTCATTTGGTTATTTCTTCTGGATGATTCATTCATTCATTCCTTGGTGAATTGACACGGGACCCCTCTTCTTCTTTATGAATAGATCCCGGTTTGAAAAAACAGTTCTCAAGCACTGAAATTGCTCGCTGTTAAAGTGACGGACAATCATCCAATTGTCGAGGGCTACAGTTCTAATTAGAGCCTGTCTATGGGCTTGGCTGTTAGTGGAGCGATGCAGTTGCTAAGGGAACAAACATTCAGTGCTGCTGAAACTTGAAGGTTATTCAAGTTCAAGAATTTTTATGAACATAGCTGTGCTGCACCATTTACGACGAGTAGAGCCAAGAATAAATAGACAACACATTCAAGTAGTAACACAAGCATAATGCTTTATTATTGTTGGCATTCATGTTCAATTGAAATAAATTATTGCTTCGAATTGAATTAAATTACAGTAATTTGAAAATGATAATCAGTTTGAAGCAGAAACTGAATGAATAACTTATTGTCCAATCAACTGAACTTAATACAGTCAAACATTAACATACGATAAATAAAGCATAAACTTCTTTCAAGTATACTGAAGCTCAATTAGAAGTTTAACTTTAAAGTCAAGTAAATAAAACCAAACGAAAAGTATCAAAAAAATGTTTCTTCTGGTATAAAATAGAACTATCAACCAAGCATTTCAAAAATCAATCTAACATTGCTCATATTAGACTAAATCATCGAGTGATAGATTAATCATATTAATGTAGTGAAAATATTTAAATTTTTTTAAAATTTCAACAATATTGCATTTTCATAACAAATAATAAATTTAAAACTTGAAGGTTGACAATAAGATTCAGTTTTTATATTCCAGTTATAACATTACTAATGACAAACCCTTTCATTTGTAAGACAAATTAAAAACATAGCCTCTCGGCTGTCAAGTGAATGTATTCATTCTCATCTTTCAATATGATCACCGTTTATTAATTTTATTGTAAACTAGCGGTTCACCCGTGCGTTGCAACGGTATTTTAGTTATAATAGTGCTACCTAGCGAATTCCCAAGAGCCTAGCACAAACCATACCTTTCTAAAATGTTAATTTTTGTTGGATAAATTTAAATTAGAATTTTTTTCACCAAAGAAATAATGGATGAAACATAAGCTGAGCTTTGATTCACCAGTCATATGTTTCCTACATGACTGCAATGCTCCGACTACACAAGTCTGCAGACAGCGTAAATAACGCCGCTAAGGGTCCACCATATGATTAAAAACTGTTGGTTTCTATCAGCTGTTCCTTTAAGGATCAATTTCTCCTTTTTGTATCCTTCAGCGAGGACTTTTGAACTCCCAACCAAGTATTGTGCGATTTTGAATTAAGTGAATGGAGATGGTAATAGTATGGTTTTAATGTTTTTTACAGACTTCCTTATGTGGTAATAAAACTTAGAAGAAATATACAAAATCGCACAATACTTGGTTTTTAAACGTTTATTATTCTGTTAAAAAAAGTTAATTTAGTTTTTTATAGCTAAAGACATTGTCAAAAAAGTTTTCTATACTGTTGAATAACTTAAATCCCAATCGATGCTCTCGTTTTTCAGGAGAAGGCCGCGTAAAATGCCCTCGGGGCCGTGACAGACAAACAGACAGAAATTGAGATAAGACTTGTTTCGGCTTCTTTAATGTATAAAACGTAAAAATAACCAAAAAACCAATAAAGTCAAAAACCAATAATTACTAAAATCATCTCTCATTACAATTTCTCTAACGAAAAACGACAAGTATATTGACGTGAATTATCTTTACAATAATTTTTAGAGTAGTTAATGTGCAGTAGGCACGTGGCTGCACACCATTATTTGTATGGCTGCACAATGAAGAGGCACAATCACACGTGCTGCGTCCAAAACACGTTTCACACGTAGCCCACCTCCCCGCACCCTTCCATCCGGCCTAGTGACGTCATCGTTTCTGTTGTGTGTGTGTGTGTGTGTGTGTGTGTGTGTGTGTGTGTGTGTGTGTGTGTGTGTGTGTGTGTGTGTGTTTATACGTGACCAGAGTTTTTAAAACGTGAATTATTCTCCTTCTTTCTCTTCAGGTGCATGATTGTGCATTTTTTCCCCAATTGAGTCCAAAAATAAACTTACATTTTTTCATTCATAATTTCCATTCATTTATTCGTCAACAAAAACAGCTAGTGAGTTTCCAAGGAACTAATAGTAAAGCAAATTGCAAAAGAGAAATATTAATATATAATGATGCACGATGAAACTTACAGTTGTAAATTAATACATAGGCTTGGTGCATAAGTCAAAGTCAAGACCAAATTTGTCAATATATAACCAAATCATAACAAAGGTGCAATTACAAATGAAATAAAACTGTCATAGTTTCTCCTACTTCCGCGCGACCTTGCCTTCAATGTATTACAGCTTTATGAAAATGACTTCATAAAATCACTCACTATACTTATATTCCCAAATTTAAGATCACAACTACTGGAAAATTAAATCATTAAACTTGACAATGTCATTCATGAATATTTCCTTTTAGAACAGTGGTTGAATTAGAATGACATACTGTGATAAGGCTTTTGTTGATGTGGATTAAAATAAATATTTTCTTACTGAAAAATACATCTTGTAATAAATTAAATATGGAGAAACCCCTCTCATAAGAAAAGTAGTAGTTGAAAACAAATAGTGATAAGAAAATAGTTCATAATAGAATAGTTCAAAAGAAAAAAGTAGTTTCCACGTGAATAATAATTAGAAGCTATCAGGTTTAACATACTATATTGTTATTTGTAAAATAAGTAAAAGAATAGTTGTCTTCTCGTCATAGAATATTGCTCTCTTTAATGAGCAAAGGAGTATTTTCTTATAAAATATTCAAGAGCCAATGTAAATATCAAAATCTCTTAATTCAGCGTAAAATCAAGCGCAGCGAAGAAGTATTTTTCTGTAAAGGCTTCTGGAGTTTTTTATAGACTAATATTGATATGAGAAAATCATGAGTATGATATTTGCCTCAAAAGTCGCAGTTAGATTGAAAGTTTTGCAATGTAATGTAAGTAATATTGTTTCATTGGGATTTCGGTTGTCCAAATAGCTGTTTCTCATCTGGGATCTTACGTACTTGAAGCCAGTATTAGAAAGCGGTTGAAATTAATTTCCCAATTGGTTTGGAATCAATCCGTTCTCATTGTTACTTATTCGACTGTTTGGAGACCAGCGACCAGGCAGCAAATGTCGTGCGTTGATAATGAACGGAGCGTATTTTCCTCAATTTCTCTGGAGAGTCTGTTTCTTCCGGTGTCTTATCGCCGCCGAGTGGACGGACGACGGACACACAGCGCCATTTCTTCCACCCAAGTTCAAAAACTCCGCCCGTCGTTTTATTATTTTGTTCGCTTTCACTCATTTCGACAAAGCTGGCTACAATTTCGATAGAAGAGAAGCATCATCACATCGTCAACAAGAATATTCCCTTCAACCAGTAATGCTCATACGATTGGTTTGCAGTCACTTCCCGGCTCTGCGAAAATCTTGTCGAAAATTACGTCATCTCATCTTGATTTTGACAAATCAAAATTGAACTTTAATCGTTGAACAGACTTTCCTTTTGTATGCTACCATCTTCTTGTTATATTGTATTCCTCGTCCGATTTATGAAAACGTTTGAAATTTATGAAACGCCCTCTTAAATAAACTATTGAATATTTTTTTAATTCTTGATAAAAAACTTATTATTTGCGTCCGACTTTATGATTGTTTTTGAAATTGTAAGGCTTGTTTTGCTGAAGGAACGAACAAATAAGGTTGTAACCTGAAAAAAAACCCGTCGCTACACCAATACATTAAATTAACTAAATAATAATGATAATTATCAATAAAAATAAGGGTTTCCAACGAGAGAATATTTTCCAATAACTTCATTTTTGATAACCAAATAAAATTGATACATGAATCTTGCTGATCCAGATAAGAGCACTTGATTTACGGAAGGACGAGTGTTAAAAGACTTGCTGTATCCAGAAAATATAATATTATTACGAGAGCAAACAAGCAGTTAGTCACGAACTTGTTCTATTTAAATCATTCTATTGTTTTTATGGTTGGACGTGACTTCGACTGATCTTCATCCAATCTTCTAATTCTCTCTCCTTAGATGTCTTTGTCATTCTTATTCTGCAAGTCTGCAACTCTCTCACTCAATTGATTTCTCGAGACTTCTCGTGATTTCTTCAGATTTCTGGAACGATCGAGATCATGTTTCTTGAAGATTCTCGAAGTGTCTGGTGAGCTCCAATTCTTGGAATTATACAACTACAACAGCTATATAAAGGAGTCCACATGAACCAGACAGTCAGTTTTACAAAAGCTTGTGTGACAGTTATGTTCTACAAACCTGTGTGACAGATCTCGTAGAAGAGACAATCCAGTGCCAGTGGAGTAAACAGTGCTTTATTCAGTCTTTAGACAGTGTCAAGTGCAGAGACAAGTGTTTACTGTTTATGCAGCTTACTAATAGTTTAAAGACGTTGTGTTAAGTGATATTATTTGGGACTGTCAAATAACGAATTGGACTGTGTTCTGTAAGTGATTAGTGGCTCTTTTTATCATTTCTTTCTGCATTATTGTACTGTTTATTGAACTCTTGTTTCTTTAATTATTGATCAGCCTAATTAATTATTCATTAAATCTTGTAAGTAATTACTGAAAATAGGTATTAGCTTGTCATTTGATGATCTGTCTTATTTAATTAATTCAACTTACAATTAATTTGTGTAAATAGACTAATTTGTGTAAATAAAGTGCAAGTGTGAACTTTAGTGTTGCCAGCCTTATTTTAGCTGTTAGAACCCGTAACAATATGATTATTAATAATGAATTTCTGATGGAACCTTTTCAACAGAAATTGAGTATTTATTAGATAATTCTATGAATGTTCTATTAGAAATTCTATGAATGTTGAGTGTTCTTAATTAATTAAGTATTAATCGAAATAATTTTCTTCCGATTGAAAAATAAATAATTCTTAGTGGGTAATGAATGTAAAAAATTCAAATGATCACATTTGTTCTCATTTTGCATAGTTTTTGTGTGATAGGATGTAACTAGACCACAATGAAACCTGTACTCTTGACTTGAACCTATCACACTTTGATGAGTACATCCTTCATCTGTGAAGTAATATTATTCCGTTCACTCCATTGAGTAGAGTGATAGTAACCGCAGAACTTCTACTTTCTTTTCACTTAGGAAATCAATTTCTGATCAATTTCTTTTTTTCAGATTGCAAACTCTCGAATAGAAAGGATATCGAGATCGTATGTAGATATTCACCACCAACTAGAAAAATTCAAGGAAGAAAATGACGATCTTAGGTTTCAGGTGAGAAATTGAAATCGGCTAATAATATGTGTCACATTCTTATTCTACTCATATTTTTAATTACAAACCAATAATCTAAGCTTAAATAATTATCGAAAATATTACTTTACTATAGAATTTAACTCGCCGTATCCACAAATATAAAATAAAAAACTCGGTGGTTCGGAACCCACCTAAAACTGTAACTCCCACTCATCAATCACCATCATCCAACTCATTACCCAAGTACAGGTCTCAGACCTATGTTGGCATCATCCTTACATCCTTACAACACTTACTCGTGTGATGGATATTTCGCATTGCCTCAGATACGGAATAGGCCTCCAGCCGTGTCTTAGGAAGCATCACAACAATGCGAAATGGCCATCACACGAATATGTAAGTTAAATTCATCAGTTAAACATTATTCTTAGTAATTATTCATGTTTAAATATCAAGTGAAAAATTAATATGGAACTACAACATCAAACCAATAGTGTTTATCAAATTTATGTTGTCGACTGTATTTTTACTTGTTACATTTGAAGAAACTATTTCGCGTCACTCATCCTATTTTAACAATGGTATATAATGATATCAATACTATCTTTATTATCGTTATGAATCTATCTCTTACTTTTTCGTAGTTTTTTTTTTGAGAATCTCATCTTTTGACTCGTACGAGTATTATTCCACATTACCTGAAACTTGATTATTCTTCTTTTTAGGTTTGCAGTATTTACTTCACTTCAATATGCCCTCTTTATTTTCTACATACTTCACCATTTCATTGCACAGTACAATTGTCTATTCTCATTGCTATTCTTTTGAACTTTACCGTTTTCTGAATGGACTGTTATTTTCTAACTCCAATGTATAGCCAGTGCACGTCAAAATATCTTTGATACACGCACTCTATGTCTTGCTTGGAGACAAGCTTCGTCCATTATTCTGTTGATATCATCATCTAAATGCTTGATCGTTTTGATTCCTTTTCTATTTCTCTAATACATTAAAACCGTAAAGTTATTGAATTTTTTTCTCGATAATGCTATCGGTATAAGCGTTTGATGTGGTCTTATGAGGCCTTCCTTAGCAGAATCACATTGAAAATACTGTACTTTTATTTTCTTCTCAGCACTAAGGGCCGTATTTATGAAAGTTACTTCAATATCTCTTGAATCGAGGGACACTTGAAATGTAATGTATTTATATAGGCATTTCAAGAGTCCCTCGAGTCAAGAGACACTGAAAGAATGTTCATAAATACGGTCATAAGACATTTATAACTCTATCCTTTCTTCAAACCAAAGACAATAATTATTGTAGAAGGTTAGTCTACGTTTCTAACCCCTGTCTCTGATTTTTCCAGCATCTTAAATCTGCTGGTATGTATTAAGTTTTAGTTGAATGTAATGATTGATTATGAATATATGAATAATTTTACTGTAATCATTTTTCAGTTGGAGGAGAAGAGTATAGAACTGGAAGGTACGCGAGCGCGTATTCGGCTGCTGGAGCGTCTGCAAAGTGCCAAGTACTCGGCAGCAGCTGGTGATGTGAGCGGAGGAGGGGGAGGGGTAGTGGAGACAGTGATAGGCCACAGCAACACGCTGCTGCACCCCAGTCACGAGTCCACACCAAACCCCATTCTGCCACAAATTGCACTTCCCGTGGCTGTGGAAGAGACCAATGCCCACCACTCGAGCAGCACAGAGTCAGCGCACCACGACGACGAAGAGGCAGATAGAGATGAGAAGAGGATGACAGATTCACCAAAGAAGAGACCACCAAGCAAAATTCCGCTCAAGTCGTACACGGCACCCAAGCCCCCCATCGGCCGTCCCCCCCACAAGGCGCCCACTCCGCCACACTCACACCGAAGCAATGAAAAGCTGAAAGACACACATTCGTCGATGTCGCTCGGCCGCAGCAAGAGCAGGGAAACGCAGTCGATGCAGCCGCGAAGTCGCGAGAGCAGCTCTGCTGCAGCAGCTAGAACTGCGTCACCGCAGGCCGCTGGCAGCCGCGAGTCGCTGCAGGAGCCTCGCAGAACTCGCAAAACGTCATCCAACCAGGAGGCCAGCTTCTCCTCCACCGGCTCCTCTCATTCTGTCCCCCGCACCCCGCACTCCCTAAAGAAGACCCCCTCCTCCTCCTCGTCCAGAGACAGAGACCGGATGGCACCCGGCGCCGACCAGGGCGAACACAAGGTATGGCCTACAACAAAGCTTTGGAGGCTTCTTCGGGGCTAGTCACGGCCATCATCGTTTACACGCAACTTTCGAAATTAGTATGTTGTTATTCTTAGTTTTTATGTTGGAGTGATGATGTTGATGATTTTTGTTTGGCCACAGTGAGAATTTTACCAAGTCTCTGTCATCCATAATGGTATGAGTCACTTTTTTAAATTCTGTCGCCAAAAGTTGTTGAATTTGAAAAAATATGTATAATTTAAAACTTTGTTACTCATCAGTTACTCACCCCTTATAGTTGAATTACTCACCCCTGAATTAATAAATTGTTTTTGAAAATTACACGTTCATGCCATAAAATATATTAAAATTTTCACTGATTGTTAATTTTTTATAGACAAATAAAACTTTCAAATCAGATCGTTTTAAAGAGGAAATTTGAAGAAAATGAGAGTTAGTTGTGTAAATTCGATGGAAATTTATCATCCAAAATAATAAATGGACGCGGACTTTTTATAATGAGAATTCCGAATTAACATTTAGTACAAAAGCAGAAAACTACTACAGGCTCATTTTAGTTCTCAAATCAATACATTTACGAGTATAAATTCGTTACCCATTAATCCCTATAATCTATAAAGCTCTCTGTATATTTAATCTGTGGAAGGAGCTCTTATGCTTCAACTCCGCCCACAGCTCTGTTGTAATGTGAAGTGCAAGAATAAAGGCGATACATATTTCTATCTACACCTCAGGGGCAAGCCCCTACTGTACTGTGAATTCAAAACACTGTAATTGCTACTCAACTGAGTGTGATTTATACCAATATGGATCTCACAGGCACAATTTTCCTCTACACAATGGATGAATTATTTTAAACAAGATTAGGCACTTGTAATGCTTGCCGCTCATTTTGCTTTATTTTTTCTGCTGATAACACATTAACAGTTTCTTGTGTACTGAGAGAGGTCCACTAACACCTCCACCCCCACCCCCACCCGACACCATTCCTTGTGTCTCCAACTCCATCGCGTTGCTCAACTGATTCGATGCCTGCGATTGGTGGATTGCCCAGAGAGCCAACGCCCTTGCCACTCGCTTGCTATCAGTGTTCCGTGTGTTTTGTAAGTCAACGCTTATTTCATTCGCTGTCTCTCTTTTTCCATTTTCCCTTCACTCTTCTGTCTTTTATCTTTACTGTACAGCCACTATCACTATTTCGTTGTTTTCATAAATTAATCTTAATAATTTGGAGTGGTTTTTAATCAAAGCTTTTAACATTGTTTTAGTTTAAAATAAGAGAAAAAATCTTTTTTACAGCGAAAATATTGAATTTCCATGAAACTCAGAGCTCATTAAAGTTAAAGCTAGAAAATTAAGCAATTATTGGGGGGGGGGGGGGGGGTTAATAAAGGAGTTTTTCCATAGAAGCCTATTTAAAAGTAGTAAAATGTAACTAAAACGGTGAAGTTCTATTAGAAATTCAGAGTGGCCATGAGGAGTAGGGCACTTTTGGTTGGAAATATATTTCACTGTACACTTGAGGGAAACTGGGATGACTTTTGAGTTTGTACGGGAATATTATGAGTCGCAATGGAACAGTAGTCGTTACAGAATCGCGCATTTGTGTATGATTTTTTTTTTAAACTAAGTGACAGCTTCCCAACGTCTTTTTTTGCCAGAAAAAGTAAGAGAACCTGGAAATTTTGAAAATGTAAGTCGATCTGCGCGTTTCTTGTGTAGATAACCTAAAGTAAATCGGTTAGAAAATTATTTAAATAAGAGATTTCACTGTATTCTTGTAGAAATGAAATTTAATGGCATTTTTTATTTCATTATTACGTTAATAACTTTCTACTACTACATTTACCGAGCAATATTTTATTTAAACGCCATATTCCTCGTGGCTACTGTTTTGAAAAAAACAGTGTTAATTGTATCGCTGATTCCCACAATTTATTGCATCTATAGTTAGTGTTAACTCATAACGCGTTTGAACTCCAAAATACTTGGCTGGACCACTTTGAGGAGACCAGTGACAAGCAGTATGTTTCACGTAGATAATTGGAAAAATCTGACAATATTCGTCGATCCAGAACACCTAGCTCCAGTTATTCGTATGAAGCTTATCTAGTCTCCTTCCTCAGTTTGGTGCCACTCATTAAATCATTTAGTATTTATCATCTATCAGATAACTGTTACCAGTTTGTAGATTCTGTTTGGTTTTGAATCTGAAATAATCTACGCGGGAGTGAAAAAGATGAAATAAGAAATTCGAATCAAGTTCTCAAAATGTTTCATTATTTACCCAAAGTTTTAATCTTACTTTTAGATAACCCTCCATTATAACTAATGCAAATCATTCCAATTGGTTTATGTTACCAATAAAATTTATCTATCATGGATCGGTCATCCATAATTTTATCTTATTCAACTATAATAAGCCGTACTTTTCTTTCCGTTGTTTACAGCTTGAAATAGCTTACATATCAAATCAATAACCAATTTAATTTATCCAAATGCATGCAAAGTGGTTTATTTTTCTCCTCACGATAATTATAAACAATTTTATCACGAATGATCTGAATGAGCGAGATGAATCTGAACCTTCGCTGAAAACGTTTCTGTTTATAAACAGAAATGATTAGTTATGCTATTTCATTCGAAGTTTTGGATTTATGTTGCACACTCAGTATATTACGCATTGCATATTCACGTTGAATGACTTCATATTGAGGTGGATGGGAATAACACATTTCATTACTTCTTGCTCTTTACTTCTTCACAAACTAAATTCTCATTTAACTTTTTTGAATAGGCTCATGAATCTCTTAACCTTATGTTGTAGTTTTGTGTAGACTCATCCTTATTTTAGACAATTTGTTTTAATCATATACATGAATTACATGATTAAATCTCATAATTTCACGAAGTAACAACTATCAGGGATATAATTTCCATCTCTACATCCTATTTAATTCGACATCTGTTTTTGTTATTTCCTCATTTCCTACAAGAAGTAATTTAAGTTTCATATTTTCTCATATTACAAGTCATCAACTAGTAATATGCGATAGAAAGTGAATTTATAAGAAGTCAATGTTCATCAAGTAAGATGTCTAGAAGTCAATTTGGTAGAGAACCATTGCTATTAAAACGAATTTGAGCGTTCTTCACCTAAATTTATTTAAAAGAGTATCTTCATTGTCTTTTTAGCCTTGTTCTACCCTAGATGTCTATACTCTATATTACACTTTGAACAGGCTCAGTAATGTTCATAAGCATGATCAAAATATAACTTGTTGCTTATTTTCTTCGATAATTTATCATTTCTTCATCGTTGATGAACAGGCTGTTGATATGTTTTATGTAAACACGAGAAAATAACAGTTGCATGTCGTTTTTTCTAAGCATAATTTCATAGCTCAAGGAAACGTTTTCTTAGGCTGGCCTTTCCTCAGTCTCAATCTCAACTGTGCGCCTTGGTTTTACATCAAAACATTCAATCCAATTTCGTTGAATAAGATTAATCCATTACAATGGCAATAATAATTTGGCCAATGATTGTAGAAAGAGGCAATATAACTGCAACACTATTACATTAGACATTGTCACATACACTATTACACTATTACATTGTCACATACATTAGACTTCCGCATTGCATATCTATTTCATTTCGTCAATTACCCAAAAAATGACAGAGGAACTCGAAATTACTTCAATCCTTTTCTTTGATTTAGTATAATTGGGATATGTAACATTATTTCTTTGAGAGCCTAATTTGAACTGCAGTAGAGACCAGAGGTAGACATAACATTCACATGGATATTTATGTACAACAAATTTGCATCCCTATTCCTCCAAATATGGGAATACTGGGATCCACTGTTGTGTAACATATTTGACAACAGCATCGATTCTATATGAATCCGTGAATCAAATATAGAGGGTGGATCTCGGGGATCAGTCGATTGGCGACACACTAAATGATTTTTATTGGCCGATTATATCAAGTGATATTCTATAGATATAGATTCCAAAGTTGAGGTCGTTGCTGGATTGCAGTCAATAATTCAATCTGAGATATGGAATACTTTTATGTAAAACTTATTTGAACTACAGTACAGACCAATTGCACAGATATCTATGTACAACAAATTAATTAAAATCAGTTTCCTTGTCCGTTAGTAGAATATCTCTTAGAACTCAAATCAATGGAATCTATTAATAATAGATGAGTAAATTTATAGAAAAAAAAGGAACTGAGTTATCTCGTCACAGTATCAGCAAATCACAATACTTGAACTATTAATAATTTTAGCTACCAGTGCTAAAGTTAGCTACGCAGTTTCTGTGGTAATAATTTGATAGTTCCTAGCAATTGATTACTGAATATTTGTATTTTGTTTGTCAGAAGGTGACATCAGCGGTTGTAAAGGAACCAGAGAGATTAGAAAAGACTGAAGAGTTTCTGGATTCTCTAGACAATGGCCAGGAGCTGTCCACAAACTGCAACATTTCTACGTTCCTAAAGGCGCCGTTCGATAACCAAGAACTGGATCGTTCTATGAGTTCGGTGGCTCAGTCACGCGCTTGGCCAATCACCTCCAACTCTCCTCAAGCCAACCAAAGCTCGCGATTCTTCGACAGCATCGACAACACTCCCTCTAACAATCTCAACCAAAGTCTGTGTCTGTCAGGCAGAGAGGGAATGGCTGAGGGAATGGCTGAATCCGATTCACTGGAGCCGTCATGTTCCGACTGTGGCGATCTTGTGTAGAATTAGTCTTAGAACTTCACAATAATTATAGTCTAGCTTTCAATTTAATCGTTTAGTGATTCAAAAATTAGAACAGTAAAATACGTTTCGGTTAATAATTGTTTATTGTCTTTGATGTGGTTTTACATATCATCGATGATTTATCAGCTCAAATAGTGATTATTATAATGTGTGTAGGTCGAATTTGCTGTATTCATCAATATGGATCTCTATTGAATCATCTTTCCATCTTCAACGTTGTTATTAGCACTAGAGTGTATTTGTAAACTACGGAAATTATTATGCGTTGTAATTTTGGTAATTGAAGTAGGTCAACTTTTTTGAAAAATGTTGATTATTGTTATTCAAAAATGACCGGTGTCAAAGGACGCAACCTTAATAAGACTTTTATATAAGACTAATTATCTGTTTATGGTATGAATTTACTTCCTTATTTGTAAATTTGTACAAAATTATGTACTAAATTTTGTAACAGTTCATATGGTATGAATTAACTCCCTTATCAATGATTAATTCATCAAGTACTAAATTTGCTATACGCAAATTACCTTTAAACTTTTACAATGTCAATATTTTTTTTAAACCGTGATTATTTTGTTAGGCTTCTCATTAAACTTTATTAATGACTGGAATGTAACTCTCAAGTCTATGGGAATTGTTTTCAAACCCCTTTCTCCTCTGAATGTTGAGAGGAATTGAATCAAGCTATGCTTAAATACCCGAACATCAATGGAAATACTCAATGCCATAGAGGGCAATCTTAGAGCAGCCTATTCTTTTACAACAGTGATCTGTGGCAATAAGTGTCTCCAATTAAACCTTACTTTATAATCGTAATCGAGCGCAAACGTAGTTCAACATAAACTCTTCCCAGAGCATAAATGGGTTGAGCATTCTATTCTTGTAGAGCAATCTGTGGCAATAAATATCTCTGGTTGCGTCCTTGCTGGATCCACATTTCTTGCTCATATACTAGAACTACTATGTAGAAATATCTGGCAATATCTACAATTTATATTAGGTGTACTTTCTTCATTGATTATAGATTTAAAATTGTTCAGCTTATGCTGTCTGATACCTGTGGTATAATGTAGAACAAATCCAACTAGTTTATTAAAATATTATTTGAAAATGTTAATTTGTGGCTTTTAAAAGTTATTTACATAAAGTAGATGTCACATAGTTTTTTAAATTAATTTTCTTGAGTTTCCATTGTGCATGACCATTCGGGTTGACCCAAAATGATATTGAAATTTCACTGTTTATCAATCTGGATCAGTAAGATAACAACTAAAATGATCCATTTTCTTGGAAAGTTTTGAACATTCAAATATAATACCATATGCACCATTTATCAATTATGGCAAATGCTTATTTATGTATTTTGCCCTGTTTCACGCTTTTTACAATGCCTCTTGTAATAATTTTCTTGAAATGTTGTTGTATATTACACTATTATTATGATGATGAAAAATCTGAAGTTTTATCAGAACGTCTCACCGGACGCCGAATCTAAGTAGGAAGTTGGGTCTCTACTATAACAGTAATAACTCGTAATTAATTGTAATAACAATAAATTTTAATTCAAATTTAGGTAACTGATTTCATTCGGAAACTGAAAATCTATTGAAAGAAAAATGCTTATGGATAGCATTTGGATGATCTCTGGTTTCAGTCTTGTAGTATTCAATAATTAAGACATGCATTCTATTCTTAGATGTTTGCCTCAAAGTAAACGTTCTAGAGTCGATCGAAAATTCCCCATTAGTTACTTCAGCATCTTTATTGTAGTTCTTACCCACTAAACATGAAAAATGCAAAATGCAATATGACATGTTAGTTTTTGAATGCCCATGGAGGCATTTAACTCCAGGCTAACCTTTAATCATAGCCAGAGGTTGATAAGAGTGTGATAAGCCTAGAGTTGATGAGAGAATTATTAAGTAACTCCACAATAACGATATTTGTTATTTTATTTTATGTACAATTTGAAGTAATTCATTATTCGTATTGAAATATCGTACGGTTTGTATTGTTTAAATCAAATGTTATATCAAGTGATTGAAAAATCTCGAGCTTAAATATGAGAAGATGAAACTAGATTTTTATATATTATTTTTCCAAATGAACGTTTCTCAATTCACGCTCACTTTTTTAAAATTCTCTCATTTTAATGATTTTTTTCACGAGATATCTTCCAATACTTTCTTGGTGGGCCATTATAGTATTGATATTTTATAATAATAGTAATGATTACTATTATTATTCAAGTATATATTGGACTTATTTGGAGTTGTTTATTGATTTCATGAGGAATTTATTCTGATAGTTCATATCATTTTGGAGCCTCAACCATTTTTTTCTTATATTAGGTAGATTTTTGACAATCAGTGCACATTTTTCATTAATAGAGAGGAAGATTCGCATTATTTAATAGTCATTAAATTTATGAATAGAATGCCTGTCAAATAATTGTTCATTATATCTAACTACGCCTTTATAATCCATTTCATTAAACAATTTTTATTGTTTACACGAATAAAAGGTAAATTTGCCAAATTTATAATTTTTCATTGGCTTTTACTTTCAATCTTTGAGCTAAGTATCATACTTGAGCATTCTTTACTCAGATTTGAGATACTTTCGTTAATTCAACAAATTAATGATAAAAATCTCCCATTTCAATGTATCATTCAATCGATAATCAAATACCGTATAAATTTATAAAACATCAATTTCATTTTCTTCTAAGCGAATGGAAAACATGGTTTGAATTGCCAAGAATTTCTAACACCTACTTTTTCACTGTCAACTAAAATTATTCATCTAAATGCTCAGATATATTACAACCATTCAATTTCTATGCATTTAGTTATGTAGTTCTATTCCAGACATTCATCATTCCAATTTCAAAGAAAAATAGCGCTGAAATGTCTTTTCAAAGTTCAATAATTTAATATATGTCACTGTAAACATCATGCAAATAATTATTAGTCTTAGATTTCAAACTATTATATACTACAAAATATTGCTCTTATTCTGTAGCTCAGTGTACTTCATAAAATATACTCCATATAAAATAAGAATGTAATTAATATGTTGCTTTTGTATTTTATATTCTATGAAATAATGCTCTCCAAAAAAGTGCCTCCTTTAAATCAAACGTAATAACTGATAGTTTCAATTTAAGTGTGAATATATACTTGATTTTTTTTAAATTTTATTTTTATCAATGATGATCATTTAATAATAATTAAGTGGAATAATTTGAAAATAGTGTGCTACTGTAAGAATTGCAGTTCTTTATCTTTCAGTTGGTGCCATAATCTTTTATATAAAGTATCTTTATCTTGCTATACATATTAAATTATGAAGCGTTCTTTCTAATGTATGATTGTTCCTTATGAGTTCTCTGCTGGAGTACCAACATTCTTCTTCCAACCGATGTCAGTATCTTAATCCCCATACTATTCTACTTTTTACGATATTGAGTAAACTGATAAATTTCATACAATTGAATAATTTACCTAATTTCAATTTTCCTTTTACAATTTTATCTTGCAGTTGAGTATTTTAAAAAATACGTTCCTGTATTTTTATTATGGAAGAATCCCGTATTTGTACTCTTGTATAATTTATGGAATGATTTGACATTGCAGATCCCTTGAGTAAAACATTTTTAAACACACTTATTTTGAAACATATAATAGTGACGGTATTCAAACTATTGTTGAGAAATAGCAATCTGTTAACATGAGATATAGATTTTTATAACATATATTGCTTATACTTATTTCTATAAGTATTTTCTATATTATGAAAATGTGTGTATCTGACTTTTACATAGGAACTTATTTGTTGTACAATATTATTTTATACATTTTCATAATCCATACCCTTTATATTTATAATAAGATTTGCATAAATGTGGACGAGTATGTGCATGCAATTTTTCTGTCCGTACCAATTATTATAATGTGATTTCTTTTCAATTGAAAATAGTGTGAGCCTATTGATGAGAATGTATGGTATAGTGAAATAAACCAATTTGCATGAACGTAATTCCATTTCCTAGATGGAGTTGATGATGTGTATATATAGAATATTTTGGTAAAATCACAAAGGCTGTTTCGTTTTATCTTGTAAATTTAGTGTAACTAGTTTTATATAAATACAAACATGTTTTTTGTGAATAAGATTATGAGTTTCAAATCAGGATGATGATTAGTGTAAAGTTAGGTATACTTGATAAAATTAAAATGTAGTTGAACATTCAAGTTTTATCTTATTGAAGATTATAAATTTTGTTTTGAAAGTTCCTGTATTATCAATTTAGTTTACCCTTTTTTAGTGGAATTCCATGCATTTGTATTACACGCTGAAAGAAAGTAGAAACCAATCTGTCAAAACTTTAATAAAATAGTAGTTTATGTAATGATTGTATTATGACTGCTTTTCAGCCACAAATGAGATGCAAATGTGAACATTTCACAAATTAGTGGCTTGAAGGCTGAATACAATCTTTGCATACATTATTTTATGTAGCCTACAACTACAAATGACTTACTTTTACTGACCAATTACTTGGATAACGTACTCGAGTTGACATAACCTGGAATTTCTAATTATTGATCGGACAACGATTCTCATGTTAACCGATGCCATTCTCGTGGCGTTCCCCCAATAAGAGATTCTCGGGCGAGTAACGAGTAGCGCAGCTAAACCAAAAATGCATTGAACAATTCTTACACTGGGCGGAAACTCGGTCCGCCTGTAACTTTTCTACTCGCTTAGCTACTAAACTAGCCCGGTGTCATCGAGACTTCAGAAATGTTCAAATCAGCAAATTTTACCTTTCTAAAATACTAACAAATTTATTGTAAAGCCCGGCACAAATTGAAATGGAAACTTCGTGATAGGGCACTGTATGATTTTCTGTGAAAATCATATTTCTATTTAATATAGAAATTAATGTGTAGATAGATATAGAATCTGGGGTGAGTTCTATCTAATTCATTGCTTAATTTTACAAACTGTCAACCCGCGACACATCCCTAGTTTAGGCGTCTGGCCTAAAAGTAATTTTTGACTAAAATATTTTGGTAAACTTTACTTCCATGAATAAAATACTTCGGTAAATTGCACACTGTGAGAACAATGAATGAACCACACACCTTAAGAAACAATATCCATGGAATGTGGTCACACCGAACAGAAACGAAGCGTTAATCTGTGGCGCCAAGAGGTTGACTAATCCATAACAATCCGGGCATATTTTGTACAAAAATAACCTGTTGCAATTTTTTATCAGAATTGAATGGGTCACATAGAAATAAGATTCTCTATTTCTCAATTCAGATGAATTCAATTTGAATAGGAGAAAATAGAACACAATTAAAGGTGAATAAAGGCTTTTGTATTTTTATATACAGATTATCTTAGATAATATAAATTAGGATTCACTATGAATTAATATTTTAACAGAGTATTTCAACATTTACAAACTCATTAAAATAATTATTCAGAAATGTGAGTAAACATTACTCACATCAGTTCATATTTTAAAATGTTACTTGAATGAAAAAAAACTGTCTTAGAACTTTCGGGTGGAAGAGACAAGATGATCACATTTGCAACACTCGAGAAGGGTCGATTCAACTCTTCGATTTGTAGTCTGGGGCAATTTACGAATCCTGTGTTATTTATAATACAATGGGCATGCCTCATTGAGTTCACAAGTGACTAAACTCTTACACACGAATGTAGTAACAATAGAAAATACGGTTCACGTCTCTAATAGAAAATAAACTTCATTTCACGAATTTGGAAAATAAAACTTCAGAAAATATGGTTCACGCCTCTAATAGAAAATAAACTTCATTTCACGAATTTGGGAAATCAAACTTCAGAAAATATGGTTCACGTCTCTAATAGAAAATAAACTTAATTTCACAAATTTCTTTAACTGAGCAATCTGAATATCACAAGAATATTTCCTTGTGGTATGAACCGTCTTAAGCTAGAGACACACATATCCGCACCGCGCCCGCACAGTGCCACGGCCGTGTGTAGGCCATCGCACGGCCTGCGATTTGAACAAAGGAATTGAACCTGCTAGTCTCCACGTCACCGCAACTACAAACTACATCACCGCACCGCAACTAGTTCAGACTACTTTTTGACGGGCACGGTGCGGTGTTGGTGAAAATTATCTAACCTTTTTCTAACCTCTTTCTACAAGGATATAGGGAAGATGATTGAATGAATCAGTATGTAACTTTCCCGTGCTGTATGATCAATCACATTAGAAGTACAGTGATAGTGATGATAAGGACCGCAGTGGCGGATCTAGGGGGGGGGGGGGCTATGTGCCTTGACAAACTGCTGAACACACCAGATTCAGCTACAATTCAACCAAAATCTTTTAAGAAACTTTAAATTCAAATCAATTTTATCGCTGATATGGTTCAAAGCACTATTCAATTCAATTTATTTAACACACTAAAAACGTACACAAAAATAAAAAATAAAAATAACAAATAAGTGGCTCCATTGTGGTGTGTGCAGGAAAACGAAACTTATCCAACTATGGCAAAGCCATGTATTAGGATAAGTGAAATAGGAGACGAAAAGGAAGGAGAGTTTGAAAAAGGATAAAGAAATGAGGAAGCAATTTTAATTTCAATTATTATATTAATTTCATTTTTATTATAAAAAATCAGTTTCAGATAAAAATAAAACTTCGCCATTTGAGTGTTGTTTATCAAATTTTCCATCACCCAAAATATCATTTTCCATCCACTCTTTCTTAATTGTTATTATTTTCCTAATATTCGATGCTGAATTATGTATAATATTTTCTATTATTATTTCAATAAATTTAATAGAATTAAATCAATTACTAATTTCATTAATTATTACCTACGGACTTGACCATGAATGAATAAATGGAGTAATCGAATGATCTAAGTGATTGGGAGAATAGTTAGCTATAACATTTAAATTGCAATTAAACAGTACATCATGTTTCTCTTTTAAATTTATTAGTAAGGAAACATGACCAGTCCACAAACTGTACCAACACATAAAATGATCTATTGCAATCGCTTCAAAGTGCATACTGAACTAAACAGTATGCATCACGGCCGATGCACGGTAGTGTGTTGGGTATGTGTGGTTTGGCATCATCTTCACCGACACTCGGCCAACATACGGTGCGCTTGCGGTGCTGGCGCGGTGCGGATATGTGTCTCTAGCTTTATGCAACGTGAAAAGAGTTGTTTTAAATACATTTTAATTGATCGGCCATGAGGACGTCTACACAAGGACGGATATCAATAATTAAAATGAGTATGAAAGACATAAACATGACGCGTTGTCTAAAAAAACATTTCACAGACGCATCCAATACTAGCACAAGTTTAGCAATGAAGAGTTGAAAGACCCTCACAAACGATCCCCATTTGCAAACGTGGCTACCGGGTCTCCCCCACACATAATATTTTTTTAATATAAGATTTTTGGGTAGGATGTTTGGCCAACCCACTTTGGCGTTTATATGCCAAAATAATTTTATTTCACCTGAATTGTTAAACTCATTTAGTTTTCAATTGATGATTCTTCATTGTGACGTAATGAATAATTTTAATAGATTCAACATCATTATACAGTATAGATTTTGTGCAGCAATGACTACTAAACAGACCTGAATGAGCTTTTTGAAATTGAGCTTGAAGTCGAATAAAATATTTTAATTAGCTTATTGTACTACTAGTAGATTTCGTTGAACATTTTTTCTAACCAAATTTGAAAAGACAAGAAAAAGAGTATATTTGAATTTATAAAATAATATGGCTGAAATTCAAACGGCATCACCAAGACAGATAGTAGCTTACCCTACTATTATTCAACTATTAATGGTAGAAGATCTTTTAGAATACGAGAAAGCTTTTTGCAATATTATTGGGCAGAAGAAAAAACGCATTTCTTGGTAGGTAAAGTACGTTTCATTGCGAATTGATTTTCACAAATAAATCTCATATCAAATTGAATAATCATCAAACATTTAGCACAGAATAAAATGGATAATAATTCGAAGGTGATGCCATACCAAAAAAAGATGGGGTTTCCCCAGCCCTGCTCTGCAGTATATGTACCCAGTTTAAATTATAAAAATAAGCAGTCAATAATAAATATCAATGTAAGTAACTATTTCCTTGTTACATGCAATGAAATTATCTAATAAACTTTCATGTTAATGGTATGAAAAAATGATTGAGATGAGTGTTAGGCTCTGACTACATGGACGATCCAGCAGCAGCGTCATTGTTAAATTGATGTTATTAGGCCTGGCTCAAATAGTAAGCCTAAATTGCATAAGTGGATCTCCATGCTCCATGTAGTTCAACCCTTAGAAAATACGGGTTTTCATTTTATTACGATGCCTTGCATTGTTCTAAAAAAATTGTTTCATCAAAACTGAAATTAATATAAAATTATATAATTCTTTTTATACAGAATTATGAATTATTATAAAGGAAGCCTCTTAACCTGAACTGTGACGCATTTGGACATCTCGCCAGGCACCGGCTTTAGATGATTATTTTACAATAGTTTATTTTTGAATATTGTTGCTAAAGCGGAATCGTTGAAAATAAATTGGCATGCAAATAAAATGTGATGTTATTGTTTAACAAGTACTTTCAACCAAATAGAAATCATTGAATCTATTGTGTAATATTTATACAATAACTTAATATTTATGTTCATTGATATAAAGGAATAACCTTCCTACATTTCATAGTCTAATAAACGTGAATCACTGTCACTGCTTGAGTGATAAATAAATTACTAATCAATCACCCATTATTAAAACATTAACGAATTATAATTCCTAATTTAATTGAAACAAATTTAAAAAAATTATTAAAAATAGCCATGAAAATTTCTAGGAGCTTATTTATAAATAAATAGTATTTTAATAGAAATAATAACAGTCAATCCTTGAAAAAATGAGATGACATTTAAAATATCAACTTCATTATTAAAAACAATGAGCGAATTTGAACAAGTAATCGATAAATCATGAAATTTAAAATTAAAATATGAATTCAATTTGAATTTTATGAAAAGTGGAGTTCTACTCGCTTTATAATATAATAAATTTACAGTATTTGAATATAGCATTTGAAAATTATAGAGCCATCTGCTTATCATCTGTTGTCATGAAAATATATTCCAGAGACCTGGAAAGAAGACTTAGAGCACAGGTGGAGGAGGGACTTGAGGAGGAACAGGCAGCTTATAGAAGGGATTATCAGACTAGTGACCATATGTTGACAATTAGGCAGGACATAGATAAAAAATTGAGCCGGGCTGGAGAAATGTATATGGCATTCTTGGATCTGAGAGCAGCGTTTGACACCGTTCCCAGACAGTGCCTCTGGACAGCATTAAGAGAGGCAGGTGCATCATTTTCAATTATAAGAAGAATAAAGAGCCTGTACTTTAGGGTAAAAGGGGTAGTAAGAATAGGCGGTGCAACATTAAGAGAGTTCGAGATAGGTAAGGGTGTCAAACAGGGAGACAGTCTAAGCCCACTGCTGTTTGTAGTTCTAATGGACCAGATAATAAAAATGTGTAACAGAAGAACGAACAGAAGTAAGATCGGGAATCGTCTCCTTCGCCCAATGTATGTCCAGGCTCTGATATATGCAGACGACATTGCACTAATAGCAACCAATAAAAGAGATCTCCAGAACGCAGTGATAGAATGGTGCAGTGCAATAAGAGATAAGGGAATGGTGGTCAATGTCGAGAAGAGCAGTCATGAGAGTAACAAAGGATCAGGGAAATGCAGAACTGGAGGTCGAATGGAATGGAAGAGCTATAGAAAGAGTCAATAACTTTGACCACCTGTTGTCTCCATTAATAAAATTATTTATTAATGGAGACAACAGTCTCCATTATTTATTAATTATTTATTAATTATTAATTAATAAATAATAATTAATAATAAATAATAATTATTATTAAATAAATATTAATTAATATTAATAA
Source organism: Conomelus anceps (assembly GCA_948455865.1). Lineage (NCBI taxonomy): Eukaryota > Metazoa > Arthropoda > Insecta > Hemiptera > Delphacidae > Conomelus > Conomelus anceps. The sequence goes on from OX418216.1 coordinate 110,889,865, forward strand.
AATTAATTAATAAATTTAATATTAATAATAATTATTATTTATTAATTATTTATTAACAGTCATATCAGCAGATGGAAAGGTTGATGAAGAAATCAATAACAGGGTGCGAAAAGCCAATCAGGTATATTACCAGTTGAGTAGAAGCATACTACGAAGAAGAGAGGTAGGCCAGGAAACAAAAATGAAAATTTACCAGGCAGTATATAAACTTATTCTACTCTATGGAATGGAGTGCTTGACCCTGTTGGACAAACATAAAAGCAGAATTACCTCTGCAGAAATGAGATACCTAAGGAAAGTTGTTGAAAAAACAAGAAGGGACAGAGTAAGAAACAATGTAATCAGAGAGACATTGAAACAGGAGAAACTTATTACTACTCTTGAAAGAAAGACATTAGGATGGTATGGACATGTAACTCATATGAGTGATGAACGAAAGGCTAGGTTGGTGATGGAGGCTAAACCAGAAGGAAGACGAGGCAGAGGACGACTGGAATGGAATGAGTATGTTAAGAACATAGCAGTGGGAAGGGGAAAAACGATGAATGAGGTTAAAAGAATGGCACAGGACAGAATAAGGTTTAGAGAGTGGTTGAAGGAGCCCGACGCTTAGCGGCATAAGGGATAGAGAAAGAAGAAGAAGAATATAGCTGATAGAATTTATTTATTTATTATTTTCACTGATGCTTGAACAATGCTGTTCAGACTTTTACACATGGCCATTGAAGTAAACGTTTTTGTAAAATAGCATGATTGAATTCGTCATTATTTGATAAATAATTAAAGAGTGATGGCAGATATACAGAGTTATAGGTCAGCAATGAACATTCTCCAAGTTATTTGCTCATATAAAACTTACAAATAAAAAGAATTAGCTTTTATGGGTTGAAGTTTCATTAAAGAGAATATTATAGTGACATAGTTCGACAATATCATCATCAATTTCATAGATCAAGGAGCATTGTAGAAAATATAGCAGTTTCTGGAATCTGGACAATAAAATAAGTAGTCACGATGATTTTCAAATTGCACACTAGCTTTTGCAGGTTAAATTCACTTTTCATAAACATTCAACTCAACTCAACTAACTCTAGAATGAGATGATTGACATTCACAAGTTTAGAAATAAATAAATACACCATACAATTCTATCTTCTCTATATAAAAGTATTTATAAATATTATTATTCATAGCGTAACAAATATATATATTTTTTCCAACAGGTAAATTTGAAGCACATTTTTGTGCTAAAGTCCTTATCTTAGTTGTTAATTATTCCAATTCAATCTATGTAGTCATAAAAATCTATAACCATTCGTTTACCAAATTATAGTTTTTTACTATGAATCAATTCACCGTACATTCACTGATACAAATCATTTAAGTTCCATCTTGTGATTTTTAAACAGTCCACTGCTAGACTCATTAACGCTCACACACTACTTTTGAACTTGTATGGTCTGAATGTACCTCACGATCAAATACACCGACATTCACCTTATAGCTTACTGTTATTATTATCATCATCATTATTATCAAAATTATTATGTACATACTTTCACATTTTGTACACATTCCGTCCATTTATTTTTCTCTGTACAGAAACGAACGATGAGTTCTAGACGTTCTCGAGCATGAAGATGCTCTACGCTTCTGAAAGACAACAAAACAAATAAATAAATCATTATTATTATTACAGCAAAATATTATTATTATTATTATTATTATGCATTGTTAATAATCATTGCAACAAAGAACTAAAAATAATGCATTTTTCTCTTAGTTCCATCGATGTTCAAGTACAAGGCTAACAAAGCGCCAAAAAGTAATGCTGCTAATGCTACTGAAAAATGCTATTAACGCTGGTGGCGAACAAAAGAGAGTTAACCAAAATTAATTAGCAAAGTTAATTGATCAATTTCTAACAGAACTTATCAATCAAAAACTTTATATTTTTTTAGTATTTTGCAGTTTATCGTGCATTTTTGGTTATTTTACATAATAAATATAGAGTTTTAAAATTAGGTCATTCTTTTTGAAACACATTATAGTAGTTTATGCAACGATTTTATTTTGACCCTTATTAAAGCACGAGTTAGATGTTATAACTTACACGAGCGAATGCGAGTGTTATAAATATCTCACGAATGCTTTAATGGCCAAATAAAATCGTTGATTGATTGATTGATTGGCTGCCTTTATTTATTTCCTAGGAGGGCGAAGTTAGGGCGCAGCCGGCCCTCTCTTACACTTAACCCTCCTATACAATTCTGACTAGAATTTCTAAGACTTACAGCTAAATACTGATAAATTAAAAAGAGAAAAAAAACATCCAAAAACAAAATTAATTAAATAAATAAATAAATAAATAAAATGAAATATCATCTATTGAATAGTAGAGGAGAAAGAAAGACAAATAATAAAACTTTAGAATGCTTCTAGATAAGAAAAAAAAATCCATTTAGAAAGATAAAATTGACATTTTTCAAACTAGAAACTGCATGCCTAGTCGCACCACGCCCACACTCACCACACACACGCACACACACAAATACACACACACATACACACACACTATCTAATGCCTTGATCGCCCTCCCTCAGCCACCTCAAGATCGCCGCGCCGAACAATGCTCGCCTCCCCACAATCCTCACAGATGCTGGCAAGCTGTTCCACAAACTGCAAGCAGTCACACAGAACGACCTGTTATAAGTCACAGTACGATGGATCGGTATGCTTAACAGGCTTGCACCATGTCTTGTGCCCCTCCCATTAATATCTCCTAGAAATTGGAATTTTACACTCAGGTATGCTGGAGTTTTAGTGGCTAAAATTTTATGGAGGAGCATCAGCATATGATGAATTCTACTGTCTCGAAGCCTCAAAATGCCCATCTGATTGTAATAAGGACTGATATGAGCATCCCTATCCAGTCCAAAGACGAATCTCACACAGTAGTTTTGGGCCCTTTGCAGTCTTTCGGAGAGAGTCACTGTCATGTCTTGAATAACCACATCCCCATAGAAGAAATGCGGAAATATTAGGGTCTTCACCAGCATCACCCTCGCATGTAAAGGTACAACTGCGCCTATTCTTTTCAGAGAGTGAATGCCCGCAAAGACCCTGTTGCAAATCTTTGTAACATGTTCAGTCCAGTCCAAGTGTTTATTAAATGTCAGCCCTAAGTTTGTAATATTGTCACAGTATTCAAGTCTATGTGAGTTAATTTCAACAAACGGTCCATTACTCAAGTCAAGTAGGTTTAAAAGTCTGCTGTTACCAATTATAATAGATTTTGATTTAGTCTCTTGGATTTTCAGTCCATGCTGTGTTGTCCAATGTGAGACTGCAGCCAAGTCCTCATTCATCTGTCTGACTGCTGCTTCAAAATTGTCAATTTTAAAATGTCTGTAAACCTGTAAGTCGTCAGCATAAAGATGATGTCTTGAGTGTAAAAGTCGGTCAGTTATGTCATTCACATAGAGACTGAACAGAAGTGGACCTAACACTGAACCCTGGGGGACTCCCATGTTGACCACCCTCCACCCAGACACCTTGTCCAATCGAACACACTGCTGCCTGTCAAGAAGGTATGACCTCACCCATGACACACTACTTCCTGAGAAACCATAATTTCGTAATTTTTTCAAGAGAAGTGGGTGATGAATACAATCAAAGGCCTTACTCAAGTCAATCAAGACCATCAGTGTAGCCTGCCTCTTATCCATGGCCAACCAGATATCATCAGATACACAGAGCAGGGCCGAGGTAGTGCTGTGTCCTCCTCGGAAGCCAGACTGATGTTCACTGAGAAGTCCTTTTTGGGTGACAAAGCTACTCATCTGCTCATGAGCAAGTCTTTCCTGACCCTTGGACAAGACAGACAGTATGCTGACCGGCCGATAATCTGAAAGGGAAGTAGGACTAGGAATTTTGTTGAAAGGGGTAATCATGGAAAACTTGAATGCAGATGGGACGATGGAAGTCATAAAGGAGGTGTTGTACAGATGCCTGATGAAAGGAGCTATAAGGGGCAATATTATTTTTATAAATCTCACAGGAAGAGCGTCTGCGCCAACAGAATTACTCTTGATCTGACTGAGTGACCTAATAACATCCATCTGTGGTACAGCTACAAAATAGAATTCATCATCACATGGTATTACTTCATAATTATGGGTATACTCATAGGCAAGACCCAGACTCACCGGCACCTGAGAAAAGTAACAATTTAATTCCTCTGCAGTATGTCGAACTTGTAATTTGGATTTATCTTTGCCTGCACCAAGCGACTTTAATGTTCGCCATTTTGAAGCAGTGGACATCTGAGAACTTAATAGATTTTTAAAATATTGACTTTTGGAATTTCGAATTAATTGCTTACATCTGTTCCTTTTCACCTTGAACTCTGCATATTTAACTGGATCATGAGTTCTTCTGGCCACTGTACACAGTCTATCACGCTCTTTCATTAACTGCTTTATATTTGGGGTGAGCCATGGCGCTGGTGCCCTTGTGATACGTCTGTGCTTGAGGGGTATATACTTATTAAACAGATATTGTAGGTTATTGAGAATAGTATTAAGCATATTATTTACATTATTGGTGAAGTAAATTTCATGCCAGGGCATGTTGACTGTCTCTTGGAATAATGCTGTACTATCTATGTTCTCATAATCATAATATTGAATAATTTTTGGTTTTATTTTGGGGGATTTTATATTATAAACACAATATATCAAGTCATGACCAGATAATCCGGGAGCCGGAACCTGCCCATGAGTTCGGACTAACTTTGGATCAGAAACTGCTATTAGGTCAAGAAGGGTATGGGATGTAGCGGTGTGATGGGTGGCCCCCAGAGGGAGTAGAGTCAGGTTACAGGAACGAAAAATAGTTGTTAATTGTGTTCTGTCAAAAGTGGTTGGTCCATGTAAGTCAGTATTGAAGTCGCCCATAACTATCACATGTCTATAATTGGCCATGCACTGTGTGAGAGCATCCTCAAACTCATCCATGAACCCGATATGTGGCGGTCTATAACAGACAGCCAATAAAACTTTGTTTCTTAACACATTTATTTCTACAAATACGTATTCAGGCTTATTAGCTCTCTGAGTGTCAGATTGCAACTTCAACACCGGTTTGAACTCATTTCTAACATATGCCGCCACTCCCCCGCCGTTCCTATGCAATCTATCATTCCTTACCAGAGTGTATCCCTCGAGATCGACTCCTCGTGATGACACAAATGGCTTCAGCCATGTTTCACAAACCAGTACCACGTCGCACTGCCTAGACTCAAAAATACCACGGAACTCATCAATGTGACAGCCGACAGACTGCGCGTTAACATGAGAGATTTTAAGAAATCCAGAATACTGCTGTAACTTGCTATGAAGCAAACACTTAGTGTCCGACGCGGCAGCCCGGTCAACTGAGGCACTCATCGTGGACAATCACAGGGCATTGCATACACTATTTTATCTACAACCACTAGTATACATTTAATTAAAACAATTTAATTTTACCTGTGACTGTCAGAGATACCAACCTCTCATCTCAAATATGAGAAGTTATAGTAGATTGTTAGGTTAGCAGCTTAGTTAGCAGTTTGATCAAATCAGCTGATAGTTTCACAATATTGAATTACGATATTGATTCCATCAAAAATGCTTCTGATTGGTCCAGAACCCGTGCTATAATGTAGAACCTGTACTATAATGAGCGCTTTATACAACGGGTTTCAAAAAGCATTGCGAAAAGACAGCTGTTTTGGCATCAATTGTGAAACTGTAATGTATACATTATGACATGGTCGTAGATAAAATTATTCAAGGAACACCAAAACAATCCTAATATAGCGCTGAATTTTTGAAATTTTAAATGGCAGTATTTTTAGTTTATTTTTACTTTCAACTAACAACTTTACAGGTGAACTATAGAAAATCCATTTAATTCTGATTTAAGAGCTCTAGTTAGTTTTTCTTTATTTTAAATCAATCTCTTCCCTTCACCTTTTATTATATTGTAGTCTTTTTATATTAATTAGTATTAATTATTATAGAGAACTTTGTAGATAGAATGGCTTCCATACTTTTAAACGTTTAAACCTACATAACTTACCTGGATCTTGTAAAGGGCACAGGTATTGGTTTGCCCAACTAACGTACTAGGGACACACAATAAGCTTCGGTTGACGTGTGAGGATCTTTGAATCTTTGAATCGTCCCTTCGTAACATAACATAACATACATAACTTAGAAGTATGAAAATGTATCAAACCTTAAATTTATCGACATTAAATCAATGCAGATGACGTGCTTGGTGGATTCGTTGACGATATTGGACAGTTTCCTTCCGTCCAGAAAATCAGGCTGTGCTCTGCCATTTGTGATGATTGGAAGTGGTCTTTTAGAAGCATTTGAGAGAAATTGAGATGCATTTGGTAGGCTTCGTTCTCTCTAACAGGATCCCCACATATCCTGTACAAATCTGAAATAGTCACATAGTGGTTATTATTAAGTGCTTCCTTTGTATTTTAAACTATTATCGTTCATTTTACCACTGGAACATCAAATTCAGAGAGACAGAGTAAGAAAAGGAGAAAACACGGTCCTATGATTACTTACTTTTTCATGATTTTGAAAATCATTGTTTATCATAGAGGTAAAGCTGGTGAATACAGCTTTAACCGAAAAATCTAGCTCATTTATTTAAAATTTTGAAAATATTACCATTGGTTCTTCAGTGAAGATATGTTCAGGCGAAACAAAGTTAGAAATTGTTCCCCTAATTATTTTCTATGCTATTACTGTACTTTGAAAAAGATTGAAAAATGATGTACCAGGTGAATGCGCTTTTATACAGATCAATTGATTTTAAAAGAACTATCAAACATTAATTTAGTCTTTGGAGCTTCCTATATTTGAGTAAAAACACAGTAGTATCAGATTTGAAGAAGTTCTGCTAATTATTTACTGGTTCATGATGGTGGAAAATGCACAATTGATAGGCGATGCAGCTCGCAAAAAAAAAATTTGGATTTCAAGTAATATTATAATTTACTCCGCAATGAAAAATCAATAAAAACGTTGAAACAAAGAAATTACTCAAAAATGGGAAAAGGCTTCACGTGATAAAATAAATTTTAGGAAATCCTTAGAAAGAGAATGAAACATCTTTCAATATTGAGGGGACGTGGTCACATTAGTTTAAACAATAGCATAATAAATTTAATGTACTATTGCTATAGCATACTTACTATAAAAACTTAAAGCCTGATAGCAGCTAAAAAATAAATTTTCTTAGTAGGAATAAATGGGTTTGAATGAAATTACCTTTAAGTATTGCCGAGGCCCACAATTGTACATGCACATCAGGTATTTTACTTGCAAGCTGCATAGCAGGTGTTACCATGTTCATACTTTCTCGACTGTTTCCCAGTGATAGAAAAATATGTCCCAATAGAACCAACGAGCACGATGTTAACCTGTTTGAGTCTTCCGCATTGGCCATCTTCAAAGTTTCCCTCAAGTATCTCCTGAAATATAAATAGTGATTAAGTCGATTTAAATTTACAAATATTAAATAAGATAAAAGTTCTATAGCATATGAAATACAAACAGTGTAAACTAAGGAACACTAAGTTTCCCGCAATATCTTTTAGTTTTACAAAAAACTGGCAATCACTGTCATTGACATTTGAGTCCACTTTCTAACATTTAAATCAGGCTGGAGTTATTTCGGCAGATGCTGCAATTTATAAATGCTATAAATGTTCACAGCATAGACCTCACGCCCAAGGGTGCTTGCACATAGGAACATACTCGATATACTCAATTCAACATTTTTGGCTCTAAAATCTCGAACAAAATTCAAAATTATATTCACTTCTTTGAACTATTGGACAGTTTTAGTGCTTCGTTTTTAGTGAGTATCTAAATTAATATTCATATTTTGGAAAGAATCTGGAATTGTACTTCAAAGTAAAATTTCCAGTTGAACTTGGTCATAACCTAAAATTTGGATTTTTTAATTGAAATTTTGTAAAGAAAGCAGTAGTGGGCTATGCCTGTTATGTCTTTACTTGATTGTGTTTTTGTAATAAATGAAGAGATAAAATAAATAAATAAATAACACCTTCCAAAATAACTTCAGTTGGATTACGGTGGCCGATATCGATAAATCTCGAATGAATGCTACTATACAGAAGATGCCTAGTGGACACTAATCTAAAATGCAAGACCATTAACTAGGAACTCCGTGGTTCGATTCCCGGCGCTGATTAATTATTAGTGTGTATTCGTATGTATATATATTATTTGTATGCATAACCTATTTAACGCTCTTGTCAATGTTAGCAGTAACAAAAGTCTTCGAAATGATTTTTTACCATTTAAATGTAATTTAATTATGTTGTCAACATAAATGTAGAAATTCAGATATAAAAAATATATAACAGACAAAAACAGTAGCCTTGCCAATAAATTACAAAATTTCGATATTAAAACATAATAAATCTAATTGGAATAATATTAATTCTTAACACAGGCAATAATTTACAGAACATAGGTGCCAAATATTCCCTAATTATTGTAAAAATAATGAATTATATAGATTCTGTTAACACACTTACTTGGCTTCATTATATCTAGTCTGAAAGAAAGACTGTAGTCCCTGTACATAATACGCAGCTGCCCTTAAACTATGAGAATGGGAAACAAGGCTCTCCGGATTGATACGTTCAAGAAGAGCCGCAAATTCAGCTTCTCTTTTCGCTCGTAAATAAACTATTCCAAGGTTGAGATTGGCAAACGTCCACAGATCTCGTTCTTGCGATATCTGGAATACATAATAGAATAATTAAATTGCATAAATGGAATAATACTACGAAATAACCAACGCACGGATGAAAACTAAAATACAATGAAGATTTAGTATTGTTGATACATGACGAACTACGAGTAGAATAGTAGATATTTTCACTTAGGCGGCATGGAGAACTGTTTATAATAAATAAATAAATAATATAATATGCCTCAAGAAAGAAAAAATCGAATTTCTTATTTGGATCTTTCCAAGATGTGCATGTCGTCTAAGTAGAAATGTCATCTATAATGAAAATGGTAAAGGAAACCAATGCGAAGAAATGGAAATAAATCTCGTGATTGAATAATAGAGATGGAAAAAAGTCAAAAGTCATACAGCGAACTTCCAAATAACAAAATCCTCTACGTAAAGAATTTATATGAATGTTTTTCCTTTGACATTGTGGTCTTGGTAAAACTTCTCATTAGCCTAACAAATATCTCTCTAGAACTCTCTAAAGATTCCTTAACCCTTCTCTCCGACATCCAACCAAATCGAGTTATTAGGTAGCCCATCATCTCTCGCTATTTTCAGTTGAATGGAATTCCTATTCAAGTTGAATGACATTCCTTGTGCTACTACTACTACCTAGTTCATTCTCCATCTGTGAATACTTTCAAAAAGCACTTGTTCAAGCATATAATCGGGGTTAGATAATTAATACGAAATTAATTTTCTATGCCGTTTTAGCTTCTTCTTTCTTCAACGTATTTACAGCTCCTTCCATTTCTTTTCTGTTCTGATTTGATCTTGACCAAAAAGTTGATACATTTTTTCACTCTCTCTTTTCCATATTTAATTTTTATTCATTTATTAATAATTTCTTTATAATCCTATTTATTAATCCTCATTTATTATTTTATTAACCATTTGTGAATTGTTTCTATTTTTCCAACTGTTTTTTCATAAATTCAATTTCATTATCATTATCATCATCATCATCATCTGATATGTTCTTCTCATGTGTATTAGTGTTTGCCAAAGGTCTCTCAAGGCCGGGCAACGTAAGATGTTAAATAAATAAAGAATATGTAAAGTCTGTGCAAACCTTATTTTGCAGTACTTAGTTTACAGTGCTGCCAAGTTACATAGTAGCCGAGCAAGCCTAGTTAAGCAGCCACACTCAACAGTATGTGAATGACAAAAGGTAAACGATAAAATGGCAACAGCGCGCTCATATTCCCACATGCCTTTCTTACAGCTGACTTACCCTGAGAGCTGCCATGAACTGAGCCTCGGCTGCTTCCATGCAATTCATAGACATGGCATAGAGGCCAAGCAGCGTGTGCAACTGTGGCCGGTGGTTCTGCAGCAGCTTGGGACTGGACTGACAGAGAGCGCACGCCTGCGACATCTCCTGCAACGCCAGCGACTTGTTGCCCATCACCAGTCGACACATCACTATGTGTTCCAGCAACATCAGTTGGAACACTGACAGGATCGGCTTGTTGTCAACAACTGAAAACACACAAGCCAAATAGTGGGGGTCAGCTAGTTTACATTTTCATTAGTATTTTAATGTCATTGGTGCAAATTACGTCTAGAGAATTTGTTGGGAAAACAAGCCCAGAACAAGGTTTTACGCTGTACGGGCAAAGCAAAGCTTATATCTATTGATTTTGAAAGAACTATTTAGTATTTTCGTGAATTGAGTGGAAGAGGGGGCTCTTTTGCCCTCACTTCGCCCACAGCGAAAAGGAAGTCCAATGCAATTCCAATTAATTAGAAGAAAAATTGTAAATTACAACCATAGCAGATGAAAAATTACAATTTAAGAGGTTTTAGCAAAAAAAAAGAAAAACAAATTATATGGATATATTAAACAGTTTATTAGGATACAAGGAATTTTATTTAGAAGGACTCCTCAAAGGGTACTTGCCCAAGAGAAAATTTTTTGGACTATGATCATTTTTTGCAAAACCTCTTCAATTAATAGCCAACTAAGTCAACTTATTAACTAGTATATTTCTATCTATTTGGAGCACACAGGAAATGGGGTTTATACTTAGTAATCCAAACTATAAGTATAAATAAACCAACACTTATTTCAGCCGCTGAATCTAACACCTATAGATTTCACGTATATTATCCATTATGCACCAAATAAATATTAAATTTACTTGACTTTTCATTTCCAAGCTCAATTCAGATTTCATAAGTGCCACTCAAACAATTTGTGCTCCAGGCCTCTAAATAGAAAATAGGTGAGAGTTGATAATAAATTCTACAAAATAATACTGTACTATAATTCAAAATTTTGCCACAGCTAGCAAAGGATGGAAGTTATCGGATAAGTTATCGATTTCAAATTTCTACGCGCATTTCCGAACCTAACTTCAAATTCAAGATTAAAATCTATTTATATCATAGCTTTTTCGTCGTTGCTAACATAAACCATAAATACTGAATGCATTTGTAACAGTAACTTGACAATATTGCATGAACATGACTGACATTAGTTTTGAAGTCAAGGGTTTTGACGTTTCACATTAGTTAAGAGAAGTGATAGCCGAGTGCCTGTTCTGTTCAGAGATAAGCTACGAAACTCCTGGGCCATCTTTGTAAGGGTGACCGATTGGATTGGCCAGCAAAACAGACTCTGTTTTCTCTGCTGAAAAATCACTTTCCGGTGGTTCGGAGCCCACCTAAAACTGTAGGCCCAACTCATCAATCACCATCATCGAATTCATTACCCACGCACAGGTCACAGACCTATGTGGGCTTCATCCTCCGAAAAAAAGAAGTAGTAAGACTAATCTCATAAATTATTTATTCCAGTCTTTATATTCTTCCCTATTAATCGCTAGAAAATATGATTGAATGGTACAATAAGTGTGATCAAAGATGTCAGTGATGTAAGTACTTATGTAAATACTGAGAAAAAGTACAAATAAGTGAAAAATGAATGCTATAAAAAAGAACTCACTTTTCAACTTTTCAATTTGCATGAGTGCTTTGTCGGTGTACTTCTGGGCTTTGTCCATGTACCCTGCCTGCATACTGTGCATAACTGTTACAAGGTATACTAAAACATACAAATGTTCCTTTGGCATCCATATGAACATGTCACCCATATTAGAGCCACTGACAACTGAAACAAAAATGTATCATGTGAGTGAAAGAATAGTTATTTGTGTAACTAGAGTGCAGCGAAAATACTTTGAGCATGAGTAAAACATTTAATTTTCCTAAAGCTATCTAACAAAGCGGCTATTTATACAATCTTTATAGAACGCAAAACAGCTGATTCCTGCACCCTTTTACTTTGCCGCACTTATTTTACTTTGTCGCACTCCAGGTGTGCCAACTGTAGAAAACATTTGATGTGTAACTTGTGCTGAAAGTATCGAGAAACTATTCCACACTCGCCTTCAGCTCGTACGTAATGCATTTCTCTCGTGCAGCAAAGAGCTACTTTGCGCACTAGTTACACAAATAACTATTTCCTACAGTTGTCGCACCTAAAGTGCGACAATATAAAATTAGTGCAGCAGAGTAAATAAATGCAGAAATCAGCTGATTGGTGTATTATAATGAGTAGGCTACATGAATAGCCGCTTTGTTGGGTAATTGTAGGAAAAAATTTCATGATTGAACTTGGAGCTATAGAAAGCAATAATATATTTACTTAGGTCTCTGATTTGGAAATACAATTCTGTAGTTTCTACTCAAGGACCAGCATAAATTACGAATTTGATTTTCTTGCTGTTTTATCCGGTATCCCTCAGACTTGACTATGAAAGTATTTCAAAAAACCCAAGTGAGTGTGGTCAAGAAAAATTAGTATTTAAGGAAAAAAGACTGATAAAACTACAGGATTCAACGAATCATTCGGCCTAAATTTTACAATGTAAAATAGGTTAATAGGATAGCACGAGTTTTATATTAACTCCTATTACAGATATGATTTCATTTCTATAGGAATGGCTTTTGAGGGAATACAACTACTAACGTACTAGAAAATACCATCGTTCAAGTATTTCATTGTATGAACATTAATTTGGAATATTGACACTGAATTGATGAAACTGATCTGTAGACAATGATCATTAACAGATTTAAAAAATAATTTCAATTAATTTAAACTTCATTCGCTTCAAACTTCGGAAGGTAGTAGACAGTTTCGAAATTTCAAGAACTCATTGTGTTTCAGTTTAAATACTCTACATAATGATGATACAATATGATCAATCAATTTAGAAACAATTTCAATGTAGAATGTGATGGTTTACCTTCATCTGAAGGCCACGAAGGTTGCATTATCGTTTGTATACTTTGTTGTAATTGTTTCAGACATGGTTTAACACTTTTCACTTGTCCTGCCATTAGGTAATGGCAAACCTGAAATAAAAACGAAATTCGATTCAAGAATAAAAATAAAAGAAAGTATATGTACAGAGTGACCACATGGTGGGCGTTTTTGGTTAGGACTGTACTAGACAGTGGGAGTTGGTAGTGTGATAGCCTCGACCTCGTAAAGGAATGCAGTTTCAAGTTTCAGTCACAATCAAAAAAGTACAGAAGTACAAAGTAGTGGACGCTACAAAACTGCGTATTTTCATACTATAGTTTTGAGATTATACAAAAAACATTGAGAGGAGTGAGGGAAACTTTAAACAGATAATGGAAGAGTACATCGATGAACAGGGTAAGCATCTGAGACTATTTAAAAAAAAAAGAAGCAATAACTTTGACGGAATACATTTTACTACATTCTTACATTAATAAATAGTTTACACGTCTACATTAACAGAGTGGTCTTCTTTTATTTAAACACTTCGTACTTGATTATACATATAATTTTACTCCAGAAGAAGTGAGAAGTTACGAGTACGATCTATGCAATGAGTATTATCATTTGTGTATGATAAAAAATCATGAATTAATAGTTTATGCAGATGAGAAAGTGATCAAAATATTGGAGGAAATGACCAGTTTCATAGGATAGTCTGAAACTTGTCAATCATATAAAACAATTTCCTTTTGTATTCTATAGCAATAAACAAAATATATTAGAATTCAAAACTAATCAAAGATATAGTTAATTACAATTAATTAATATAAAAAGATATAGCTAATTACAGATATAATTAATATGAAACTTTCATTTCATATACACAATAAATCATAATATAAAATTGAATACGTAATTCAAATATTTACCTGCAATACAAGAAAAAAGACTTTCAGGTATTCTTTCTGATATTGACTTCCTTGCCATGTTTCAACAAGATGGCCAGCTTGATTCAACAATGGTAGTACCTCTAGAAATTTCTTGTCTATTAATAAAAGCTGAAAGATAATAATTTCATTGATTATTACTATAACAATATGAGGCAAAAAATATTATAAGAGATAGATTACTCAAGGTGATCTATAAATCAATTTGTATACTGAATACCGCAAGCAACATTCATTATAATGTGTGACATTATTATTAGATTTTGCTACTGAAACAAACCTCTATCATTTTTGAAAATGTCTCAACTATTGAAAAAGATTTCTCAATCAAACAAATAATTAAGTTTTCAATTGTGTCTGTTGTTTGAGAATATTATTATCATTGATTTTTCTTTACCACTACAATTCAAATTTGACTATGTATTATGTATTCACGTTCCCTTTTCTTACACGCCTATAGTTCATATAAAGCAATGCTTCACTTAAAATGTCTTCCCTCATACCATAACCACTGCATAGTGAGTTGAATTATATGATTTTTGAATTAACTTTTATAAACTCCCTTTAAACAAAACAAAGTATTTCTTGAACGGCGGAACTATAATTGACCACATATTTTAGTATGTCAGACAAACTAGAAACATTACAATTATAAAAAGCTGATGAATACATATAATTTAACAAAAATCCATTCACTATTGAAACTCGTCTTTGAAGACCACTGTGGTACAACAAACTATCTCGTGGATCCCGAGTTCGATTTCTAGCTAGATTTACCATTTTGTTATCATTTACGCGCAAGCTTTGGGCGGCCTATATAAGCACTGAATCGAAGAGCAAAATTTGCAAACAATATATTAATAGTTTACTAAGAAATAACATTAAAAATCATTGGTCCAAAGAGATTCATAATGATTTACATGAGTAAAGTTGAAAAATGACGAATTGCTTGGCACGTTAATCTCTTTTTTTTTTAAAAGTACTAATGAAAACAGTAGGTTTCCCTTGCCTCATTCTCTCAACTACCTCTGGCTCATTCATAACCGTGTTCAATTTATTTTCGTTAATTAATTTACGTAATGCTATTGAGATTAATGAATGGAATTATTCTATTTATAAAATTGAAGAGCATGATACTTACCATACATCTACTAAGAAGAAATAACACTCTGGTGTAGCTAGCAGCTGATATATGTGCATAATCTACTCCAACGCCAAGCAAACTACTAGCTAACTCATAATCCTTCTCTGTCGCATGGATTTGCTGAAAAATAAGAGTAATTATTATAAAGAATACTAAAAAGTGAATTGAGATGAGTTAAATTTTAAACTTGAGTCATGGGACGGACCATATACCGTACGAACAGTTTATGAAATATAGTTTCCATGAAATATTCTACCACAACTCTGTGTGGGGAGTATGATTCAGAAAAGGAAATTTAATGCCAATGGTTCAAAAAGAACAACATTTGCTTAGGTTTACAGGCTTACATGTAAAAAGGTAGAGTATAGGAAATCCGCATCGCGGTCACCTTCAAGGGAAACATTTTCTCAGTAATAAAGTTACAAGTGTTTTTGAATAGTTTTTAAACATTTAATTCTTATTTCTGCAATGATAGTTCATACACACTAAATTATTAAAAATTGCAAATATATATGTTGAGTATGGATGAGTATGAGTATGTTAAAATGTTTAAACTTGATTTTTGGAATGGATATTTCAATAATACTATTGAACTAAGGTATTAACTTACCGCTAATTGAAATATTAATCTACAATGCCAATATATACTGTGTTGTGATAGTTCAATGGCTTTCCTTAGAATAGGTTTGGACAGATTTGATTGATTCTGCTGTTCATAGAGTTCAGCTAAAACACTAGCGGCTTCAAATTTGACATCATCAAAGGCGTTGATCATTTGAGATAACAGCCACTGAAAAAGACGAAAATATGATTGAATAAATTTGGCTCAAATTTAAATACCCACAAACTTTACCGGATATGGTAAGTAATGGAAAAATAAGATAAGTACAACATGGTACAGAAGTTTTTTCTTCAACACATCTGTTATATATCATATATATCAATATAAGGCATATTTTATCAATCTAGTGTGCACAATAAACTTCGGTTGACGAGTTTTCTTGGATCCTTGAGTCCTAATCCAATAACAAGTATCTGCAAGAGATAATTACGGTAGCTTTTTTTTTAATGCTGATGATACCCACATGAGTCCGAGACTTATGCGTGGGTAATGAGGTGAATGATTACACATAAATGCCTGACGGTGGAGCGGGATTCGAACCCACGAACACTTAAACGACAGCAAGCTGAAGTTGCGACGCTCCAACCAACTGCGCTAAGCGGCCCTTTCTTATGCAATCTTTTTTATGGCTTTTATTTGTGGGTAGTTCCTTCTCGCCGTTATATTATTAAGAACATGGTGGATCTGCAGATTTATGTGTATTCCGAACCATCGTCTACATGGAATAACAGAAAGTCGTAGCTCCCGTCACCCATCCATGTGCATCATTAAAGCTTACATTGGATTTCGACTACAATTTTTCCAGTAATTTAATTATTAGAAAAGTATCTTTTGGGTGTAACAGGAGAATACCAGCTGGGTCCGATTATGTAACTTACTTAGTTTTATACTTTTGACTAGAGATGTAGGTCGGGAATATTCCCAGTGGGAAGGAACTTATGATTTGGGAATTCAATATTTCCCTGGCTAAGAAATTTTGGGAATATATAGGAATTTATAAAATTTTAAAATAGTTTAAATTGACCAATCTCAGTCACATTTCACGTGATAATCAATAAATCATCATTTTTATCACATTAGGGAAGTACTATACCCTTTCATATGCCTATTTTTGCTCACTTTAAAAAGTAGAAGTACCTCAGGTTAGGTCCATTTGTCCATTTCATTTTAAAAAGAACCAATTCACAATATTATCAACCATTGATATTATCAACAATTATTCACAATAATGTGATCATATGGAATATATTATTTAGTATTTATAATCATAATACTTAATTGAATCATAATAGTTTAGTTTGTTGTACTGATATAGTGTTTGTGTGTTATGCAACTATCTTCAAAAAGAGCAATTACTTAGGAGAGCAGAGAGGCTCTTTGGGAAATTTTATAACCATTAATATCGAGTTTGATTATATCATTTTACGAATGTCAGACTCAGAATAAACTTCTCTCTCTGAAGTTAATCGCGATGTTA
This sequence comes from Conomelus anceps, assembly GCA_948455865.1. Taxonomy (NCBI): domain Eukaryota; kingdom Metazoa; phylum Arthropoda; class Insecta; order Hemiptera; family Delphacidae; genus Conomelus; species Conomelus anceps. Next base: position 110,907,161 of record OX418216.1, read on the forward strand.
AAAATCTTAAAAAGTTGTGAGATAGTTCATGAGTTGTTTTCTTTTTAATATTTAATTCAACTCAAGTATGGTATGTTCTTCGTTTAGTTATACTTTGTTGTATTTTATCATTTCTAGTTTTTGAATTTATATTCTACTTTGTTCTTTATTTTGGATTTTTGGGTTTAAATTATTGTAGGCTTCTTTTTTGCAAAGTAATAGATGATTTATCATTATCATACCATTAAACTGGTTGTGCAATAAAAGTGGAAGTACAACCAAAATTTTGTTGACTGTGGTTACCTGACTGACATTTAATAGAAAACAGATTTAACTTTCAAGACATAAAAGTAGCATGATAATAGTGGTATACAATTAAATGATTGAAAAATTAGAAATGAGTGCTCTTTCCTCCTTACACCTTTCATGAAAATGATCATTCTATAAACTTTAAATTACTATATTCTTTGAACTTATTACAATTTTCAAGTTATTTATCCTAATCATTTTTAGAATATAACTGTTGTATAACATGTGATTGCCACTTGGTGCAATAAAACATGCATTTTTTAGTCATTTTACAAGGAAATCATAAATTCCCGGTAATTTATGAATTTTGGGAATATTTCCCTTAAATTCTTTGGGAATATTTCCTCAATCTTAAATTCCCGATCACCTTTTTGTGATTCAAATGTGGTTCAAAATGCCATGCATTGAGAGGTTGACTCCACTTTTTTCGGTTTCGACTTAAGTCTAAAGAATAGAGATATAAATAATTTAATGGTCGATGATCACAGAGACAAATGAACAACAGGTGAAATTTAAGCAGAATTACGTTTGCTTGAGGCTTGACTAACTTAACCTTTCTGGGTGGATAACGGGACTAGCATATGAAAGAGTACCTTTTAGCCAAATTCCCGGTATTTGGGTCACACATTTTCGATTTTTCTGTGTACTACATGAAATCTCGAATCGATCAAATGAAATCGAGATTGAACGGCGAACGCCGACAGCAGGAATAATGCAACAATAGACTTAACATGGCACGACTATAAATTACAAGGAAGAAATTCAATAAAAGTTACAACTTCATGATATTCAATATCAAATCAATCAGACAGATGATTAGCTTTGGTATAATATGATGATATGATTATCAAAAACTAGTAAAACAAGAATTAAATACAATCGATTACAAAAGTAGGGTTGGTAAAATTAAAAATATAATTTTAAAATAACTGTGGAAGTGCAGGAATTTTTTACCAATTTACTCAAAATTACATGAAAAATCGTATAAAACCAGAAATTTAAAGAAATCAGACCCTGCCGCCATTAGTTTGGTTTAGCCATCTTTTGAAAGACAATCAAGTTGAATCGTTATTGGAAATAAAAACAATGTGTCACTCGTATTCATTTCGTAAAAAATCAAGACCAGAATTATTATGCTTCAATTTAATGGAATAAATGTTACAGAATTGGAACGCTAACAATGGAATAATATTATGAAATTATTGGTCAAGAGATGGAAGTGTGAAAATTTCTACAGTATTTCCATTCGAGTCCAAAATTAGGTTATGTTCATATGTCAACATTGCGTTACTTCACGAAGACATTCGATTATCAAGATTAGAGAGAAATGCAGTATGCAATAGAAAAATTCATGAAAAAGTGAATGGTATTATAATGTAGGATTTATCGCGTTTCAGTTCAGAAATAATGTAGGAAAGAAAGTATAACGGTAGCCTACGTATAAGGGTCAGCCAACTCAACAAATTTTGTGTAAGTTTGAACACAATTCTAAATGCATTTGAACGAGTTTAAAGCAATTAATAATGTAAAAATTATCACTATAAAAGTAAAACTTACTGCTTGTTCTAAATTATTCCTGGCTAAGTCAATATTTTTCGTATGAGTCAACAGTATATTTCCCAACTGCAAATGAGTCCTTGCCTCTACTCTTGGCGGAGGTTTGAAATTGAAGACAGCTTGAAGACACTGAATACACAATTTAATATTTGGAGGACTAGATGTTCTGAAATTTTCTGCCAAGCCCAATAACGATAAATACCAAGCATCCTGCGAGGACGCCATTTTCTACTGTTTACTATAATCATGTGGCTATAACAACATTCATTGGCTAGCAAGTAGCATTGGATTTGAATTCGTTTCCATTTCAGTGCTAGTTCTGGGTTCTGGTTCAGCTGTTCCTGATCCTTTCCGTTCCCTAGCCAACAAAAATAGAAAATTCCTTAATTCTATGTTTTATTTATAAACAATCAATTTTCTATTCTATTATCGATTCCAATAATAATAATTATCATTTTTTAATAATTACGACATTATCAGTTCAAATAATTCCAATTTAAAACATGAACATGATATTTTATATAGTTTCTCTGAATTTTCAAACTTCTGTAAAAATTATAGATAGCAGATCAGTTGCTCCGAGTAATTACAGGAACAGAGATGATGATATTATTAAAATATAAAATATTATAGTTAATATTATAGGAATAGTCGGTCGAGTTTAGAATTCAGCAAAGTATTAGGATTAGGTGGGATTAGAGTGTAAGCGTAGCGTGTTGATTCGTTGATTGTTGCTTGCAATTGGATGAATGGGAATGGGTATTGAATATTGAATTTCTTATCACATCTCAAAATATCAACAACTAGAACAAATTTTTTTTTAAATGTACATCCGTATTCCTATTTCTACTTTCTTCTCTCTTTGTCTATAATTATATTTTTTACAACTTCTCTCACGAGCTCACTATACTCACTTTTTCATACTACTGACTGAGTTAACCTAACTTTCAATTTACTGTTTACTTATCATGATCTTCAAGAAAGTTTTTCGTTGTAAACCTCTAGCTTCCGAAGTTTTAACTCATTATTTGAAACAATGCAACGAACCTCCTTGGACGTCTTACTTTGTGAAGTACAGTAGTGTAAAGAATGATCAACGAGGTCTTTCACATTTCAATTGGAAAGTTGGGGAAAGTAACTATCATGTGCTAAGAACTGGCTGTTTCCCATACATCAAGTATCATTGTTCTAAGCGGCCTTATGAAGATCTTTCTCAAGAAAATCTTTTGATGGGCATTATAAAAATTCTCAATCTCGGTAGGCTACGTTACTGCAGAACTATTCTTAGTATTTATAGTAAATTATTTAACAGTTAGAGTTTAATGGAGCTCATTAAAAGTAAGGAAGTTCATAATTTATTAATTTCAAATTCCTCAAACTGCTATCAAAATTGCACAAAATTTTCCTGTGCATGTTTTCAAAATTGTCAGCTTCTTCAAATCCAACTCATTTTTGTCCCAGTCAGAGAACCCCACACCCACAGCTACCAAACAGCATTCAGATTCCCTTGATTCTCACCTTGGTAGTAGTTTTCCCCCTCTTCTGATCTCATCGTTAAAGTTAGAATACTGTACTCTATTCTTCCTTTGTAATGAATAATAATGAGTGTATGGCTTTTCTTGGTGGGAAGACCCTTACGATCATCTTTCATCTATGTAACCAGCCCACTCTGTCCAACCACCAACCAATCCAGTCCACCTGCCCAATCTTGATCGCTCTGATACAAAAGCTTACTCGGTTTTTATTACAATCACCCAACACCACCTGGTCTGTCAACCTTAATTGCTGTGATACACAATATTACCCATTATTCCATTTCACTACCCAATACCATAAGTTATCCCTTAATCGGTCAAATAAGTTTGAAACTTCATTTCCAACTCTAGTAGTGTTCTGCTGTTCAAATGTAACATCCCAGTAAGAGTGACTGGTGGAAAAAAGACGTTTTTGGATTGTGCTGCTCTCAGTTTGGGTGATAACTACGGTACCGAACTTCTCTAACTCAATCCAAATTTGGAGTATGGGATTGTCACCAAACACCACCATTTTTTCCAGCTCAATTTTTTTCAGGATCATTTCCCAGGTTCACACATTACATCACACGAGGGTGCACGTTTAAGCTAACAAACTACTTTTAAGCTTCAACTAGTTCACCTTTTGCTCCTGCAGCTGTTAGACAAACAGCTTTCGTCTCCATGTAGAGGGTAACTGCATCCAATTTTTTTTTCAGTGAGGAGCATCTTCCCTACAGTTGTATCTTTGGCGGGCCGTTTAGCGCAGTTGGTTGGGGCGTCGCAACTTCAGCTTGCTGTCGTTTAAGTGGTCGTGGGTTCGAATCCCGCTCCACCGTCAGGCATTTATGTGTAATCATTCACCTCAAAACCCACGCACAAGTCTCTGACTCAGGTGGGCATCATCAACAATAAAATCTTGTGTTACTAGAATGTGTCTGGAATTTCCCAGGATCATTAAACAGTATTGCCATGGAGCTCATCAATATGGCGATTAATTTCGAACTCCAATGCACCTCTATCCCCTACACAAGCAGAGTACAACATGATTTAAAAACTTCCGTTTTGCAATAGTACCGTACTTAGTTTTGCGATATTCCGTTTTGTTGATGAACTTATATATTTACCTTGGCATCCTTGAAGAGTAGCTTTAATTTATTTATCTCAGAGTTCAAATAGAAGCAATAATGAACGCACTGCTCAAAGTTGGTCGCCTCAATTTTTTTCAAACCACCTCATGTGACGCAAAAAGGAGAAAAAAAATGTATGTGAGTAGCCCACTTGGCTTATAATAAACTGTGTTTATTTTCACTGTACAAGGACTGCCCACAGAGCATAACATTGGGGAATTTTATCCCTAGCATTGTGGGTCTGACCGATTCCAGATTACTTCCTATAGAAGGATAAATCAGTGTCCAGCCAAAATTCTCCAAAATCGGTATTTGATTTAAGTCGATTACATTTTAAATAATTTCACTAATAGCTGATTATGTTTCGTCATTTTGCTGATATACATTTTTCATTTATAGGTATACCATCATTGATGTATGGCATAGCAGCTATTGTTTTAATCAAGCACAAAGAACTAGTCAAAACACCGAATGGTGATGTGTATGTCTACTTTCTATTAGAGGAAAAGAAAGGATCGTTTCATTGACAACCATTTTATAGGATTTTATGGAATTATTAACATTTAATTCACATTGTATTATTATATATGTACAAAATACAGTATTTTAGCATTATTTTAATGTCCCAAAAAGCCTTCTTTTCATATTGGTTTTGAACCTATGCTTACCGGTTAACAAGTTTATTTTCAGCCTTCAGTTTAGCGATTCTTTGAAGAGACTTTTGAGCAGCTTGGTGTATTTTGCTTTCCAACGGATCTGCAAAGATGGAATTGCAGTGTGAATGGAAATAGATATTCAATGACAAAACAACTGAAATGAATATTAACAATATTTTTCGAGTTCGATAGTTTTCCCATCAGTTGTTCAACTGATGATTTTTTCCAACTACTGAGTTCTATAAGGGTGCTTGTACAGTGGAGTATCCGATACTTAAGGATAATGATCAAAAACTCAAATACATGCTGTGAAATGGTGATATCAATGCTGCTCTAATCTGACACATCTTTTCCATTCCACAGCATGTATTGGATTTTGCGATGGTGATTATCATAGAGCATTGGATGCTCCATTGTGTAAGCACCTCAAGTTGTTGGAAAGTAATTGGAGTCCCATGAAATGTTTTAGAATATTAAATTATGCTTAAAATATAACTAATTAATAAATAAATAGAATTTTATTGTCATTAAACTCTTTGAACAATAGACAACGCCAAATTCAAATGGAATAGATTTACAATATTAATTGTATACACAATGTCATATACCCTTTTTATGGCGGAGGATGTGATGTAGTAATTTTTTCTGAAAATGGAAAAATACATCTAATTGCTCCGGAAGTTAGGTCTTTTGTGGCTGCGCGCATGCGACAGCTTGGCTCCTCCAAATCCACAAAAAGGGGGGACAAAAATGCCCTGAACCTCCCCAAAATTTGCAGTGCCGTGTTACTGAAATTTGTAGAAGTCCAGGACGATTTTCGCCAATCCCTACCGTTTTGTCCTGCTTAAAAATATACAAGTGTAACTATTTAACCGAGCAAGGTGACCCAAATTGAAAACACAAGTACTGAATTAGATCTTTACAGGTTTATTAGAAACAAATTATATCAAAAGGATAATTTTTTCTACAGAGACTGGCGATTTGAATATTTTTTTTTTTAATAAAGTTTTTTTTTTAAATAATCTTTTTTCAGTTAGATTTATTAGTTCATAATTTTCAAATCCCCACGTGGAGGGTATGATCGGGTCCCGTGTTGGAATAGCCCTTTACAATAATTGGAGATTGTACCATCAACGTTGGTTTGTGGTGAATTAACACTATATTATTTCGGCGCACTTAAACACAAGAGTATGGCCATACTAAATAATTTCAGAATAACTCACGGTACAGGAACTCCTCAGTGGTTTGCACTCTGGCTAGCCGCCCTCCATTTGGAATAGGTGGTTCACCGTTGTTCAAGTTCACAAAAATTTAAATAAGACATCCAACGAAAATTTCAACAAGAGCATACATTTTAAAATAAATAATAGGAACTTTAAGACATTTTCTAATAAATTTTAATTAAAATGGACCGCGACTTTATAGAGTAGTTTCCCAGCAGATCCTCTCGGCTCCAGGTTCAGGTAGCAAGTCCAGTAACGGAAAAACTTCCCCAAAAAATTCAGGAAGTAAATTAGGAAAGAGAGAGACAGAAAATAATTAGATTGAGTCACCTTTGACTTATGACCTATATGATGATGAGTTTTGGAATAAAAACAAAATAAACGATGAAATAAACTCATCAGTAGGTTATCACAGAATTTGAGCGATTCTTTCACATTTCTACTTTATTTAAAATTAATTAAAAAATAATTCGGCTGTCCAAATTTTGCCGGTTTGGAGATGATAAGAACTGATAAGATGACCACGTTGACATTTGAGGCTTAAAAATTTATTTATAATATTAAAGTGCTCGAAGTGTTTCAAATTGCAATTCAACAATAATAGTGAAGTGAAAAAATATCAGTTCATAAATTAAATGCAAATTGTGTCAAATCTCAAACTCATGTCTGGACTAACCTACAAAGTGAAAGTGTTTACATTTCACAACAAATAAAATTCGTCGATCGAATTCCAAGTGAGTACAATCTATTTATGAACTATACTATTAGAATTATGTAATAATACTGACTTTACTATCATACTTTTATTTATTTGATCATGACCAATTCAGTGATAGGTTAAAGCCTGGATGAATATGCCAATTTATGATTATTATTATTATGCAACTTTTATAACTCTTATTGAGTTTCAAATTAAAGAACAGGACTCTCAAATTGTGAAAAGATATGTGGTGATAGCCTGAGCCAGGAATTTAAAATAATTAAACTATTTTTTCTGATGCCATTAATTTTTTAATCTCGTGCCCAAGTGACGTCACGCATAGCACAGCGTTGCAGTCTACTATGGCACTAATTTTTCAAAATTTATTTTTGAAATGCCAATTATGATCACCCCCTTTGGGGGGGTGGGATTACCAAAAAATTGGGGCACAGTTCGAATCCAGTGAAATAATCGCACGAGTTTCGATACCAGATGGAAGTATCGATACTGTTTTGCTTATCAACACATCTGTTCTGTATCATCCGAATGATACAAAACAGCTGATAACGTGTTATGTTGCGTTTTAACTACACATTTACACTTCGAGGACGATTTGCAGTCGTCAATTGACTGCAAGTTGTTAAATTTACAACAAAAAGATAATATTAACAACGCAGATCGTCATGGAACAAGAAATCCAAAAATTTTAAACAGTTTTTCTTTCAAAAATTGTCTGTGCAGACATCAGGCAAAGCCCACCAAGCCTAACAAATATAATATGGTTAGCAATATGCTTGTGTATTTTGCAGGAGGACACCATTTGTACGACTGTCTTGTCTGAGGTGGTTCAGTCACGACCATATAAATCAACACATGTGTGACATTTCGCACATGCGCAGAAGCGTAGTCTGAGTGAATGGAACGAAGTGGAATGGAACTGCATAACCAAACCTTTCCTAACCTGGCTAGATGTGACTGAAGCACCTCTGTAAATTTGTCATTGAAATGCAACGTACCATTTTATTGGGAGGACACCATTTGTACGATTGTCATTTTGACCAACCTAGTAAACAGAGGTGGTTCAGTCACATCCAGCCAGGTTAGGAAAGGTTTGGTTATGCAGTTCCATTCCACTTCATTCCATTCACGCAGACTATGCTTCTGTGCATGCGCAAAATGTTCGCACATGTGTAGATTTAAAAGGTCGTGTTCAGTCACATCTAGCCAGGTTAGGTTAGGTTAACTAGCAGTATGTCAATCAAACTGTTAGGTCGTCCTACAGGATACCACCCATATTTTGCATATTCAACCCAACCTCACCTAACCCAAAATAGCCTAACCAAACCAAAGCCTAACCTCATAAACCTAATCAGCCAAAGCCAACCTAACTTACCCATAACTAACCAAAGCCAACCTAACCTAGCTTGAACTTTACAATACCTCTAACTAACCAAAGCCAATCTAACCTAGCCTAACCCAACCTAACCTAGCCTAGCTGGGTTAGGATGCCTTTGGTTAAGCTAGGTTGTGTTGGTTGAGTTTGGTAATTCAACCTTACTCCACCTACTTTAACTCAACCTTAACAAACTTGTTCTGTTTCATGAAATGTAATTTCATTTCATTAACATATCAAATTATCACTTCAATTTTCATCTGTTATTAGGCGTTTATGCTCAAAATGATTATGATGTTTGTGGTGAGCATGGAAAATACTTTAAAATGATACTATAGAAAGTTGAAATATTGGTAAGCTCTTATTTGGCACTTTTATCATTATTTTGTTATAAGGATTAATGATGATGGGCTAGGATATGTTTAAATTTAAAAACAAAACTTGATTTTATTACTAATTATATAAAATGCATTAATTTTCTATAATAAACTCATGCTATTGAATGATAGTTTCGTAATAGGATAGAAACAGACGAAAGCTGAGAAAGGTACAGAATGATACGGAAGAAAGCAAGAGAACGATACGGAGCAGTTCTGTCAATAGGTATTGGCACTAAAACATATACGATTCAAATAATCATCTTCAATGCCACAAAAATGTTATACCCATGTTAAATATATACCTTAGTTAAATATATACATATATGTATAAATAGAATGAAATTATAACTTGACCTAAACCTACAACACTACCGATCCAGTTGCAAATGAACATATCACATTTCAGCCTACGTGAGTAAATATTTATTTATTCTCTATTAAAATTTAATTAAATGTTTTATTTTTGTATTTATAATATTGTAAAGTAAACAATAATAAACTACATTTTGTTTACAATACGATTCCAGACATCAATTCATGCGTTAAAATGCAGTTTTATACAGACACTTTGATACGCAAAACATTTCTGTAACACAATTCCAATCGATAGTAAGAAGTATCGATATCGACACTTCCATCAGGTATCGAAACTCATGCGATTATTTTACTGGATGGGATATCGAACTGTGCCCCAAAATTGTTCCCTGACAACAAATACAAAACAATTCCTAGAATATATATTCAAACAATACATGTGACTCATCAATGCATAACCTAAGCCTCCTGAACAATTACATAAAAAATACAAAAATGATGTAAACATCTCTGAACAACAATTATTTCACTTTCAAAGAACTCATTAACAGTACAATAAGGATTAATTACAAACCAATTTAATTACCTGGCCTTAAATTTCTTTCCTGTTTCCATAATTAAATCTGTTGGTAATTTATTGAACATTTTAATACCAAGTGTGTCATAACTTTTAGCTGTTTTAGATAATCTTTGATAGGGAATATTTAATTACAATTCCTTGTGTTATAGCTGTGAGTATCAAGTCTTAATTTTAAATTGGACGAGTTTCTTTTAACATGCAATAATACTGTGTATATGTAAAAATTCACTGTTGTAATTATTTTAAGCTCAACAAAAAGAGGCTTAGCATGTGCTAATCTATTAGAACCTGTCAATACCCTGACCACCTTTTTTTGTAGTAATAAAATTCTTCCTGTATATCTACTATTACCCCACAGTAGTATACCATATGTAGCAATACTCTAAAAAAAAAAGGCAAAATAAGCTGTCCTCAAATAATTGTCTGGAACATGGTTCAGTTGCCTAATTAGGTGAATCACTCTTGATAGTTTACTATATGTCAATGAATATACTGTAGTATTCATACAACTTGGCAGCGTGTAGCAGATGGGACATGCTACATCTGAACCCAGCATACTGCTGCCAAGTTATATGAAAACTACAGTACCTAGAAATTTGGCATCACTTGTTACATTCACATCATCTAACCCATCCCGAAGGGAAGTGCATAGTTTGAGTTTTATTTTCATTAAGCAGAATCTGTTAGCCCTGAACCATGTTGCCGCTTGCTTCAGAGTGGAAAGTCAAAACTTTGAGATTTTGCAGGTCAATTATTGAGAAATTTGTGTCATCAGCATAAAGTATTGAACGGCATTTAAGAACAGCAGGAAGATCATTCATTATCAAAACAAAAATCAGTGGTCCCAGAACCGATGTGGAACACCAAACTTTATCTCTTATGATCAACACTGTTCCCAACAAAGGCAGGGAATACCAACATGGCCTATTTGTTAGGTCATTGGAAACTGTTTCCCAGTCAGGTTTATTTTAAGGAAATTATGTCGAAAGATCTAGAAAATGTTTACACGAATTGGCAGTGTAGGATACCTGAAAATTCCAGGAAAGGTACACATTGTTCAAGTTCAGCAGTGTACGGAGACTTATACTCTTTATGGTGTCTTTGAGGGCGACTGACCACCGAAAGCTTTAAACCGAATCAATGGTATTCAATGAACGGCCGGCTACCACCGTCTGAGACCTCTGGAATGTTCTTATCTTGGCAATTAAAATAGTCATGATGAATGGAGAATGTTCTATTTGTTTATTTTAGAATTTTATAGAGAAATCGTGGACCCTCTCATTCTTTGTGTAATGTTAGAAAAAGCAGAAGCTCTCGTAAAAGTCAGTCAGTTGTGATTCGAACGTTAATGTGATAAAGTGAGTGCTTGTTATGTTTTAGACGTTTCTTCCTGAATTATTGAACAGTGCACTGAACGAAAAGTTATTATTTGATATTTGATCGGCCTTTTAACAGTTAGTGATTGATTTTTGTACAGTAATCTTGCAAATTCTTTATTAGCTGAACATTATTGATTCAGCTGTTCCTGATTGATTTCTTTGTGTGATGTAACTGATTAGTATGATTTGTCGGTAATTTGTGTTAATAAAGTGCGAGTGTTAATTCAAAGTGTTGCCAGTGTTATTTTAGAGATAGAACCCATAACCAGTATTATCAGATATACGATTACTCGTAGGTGTTTACACTTACAAATTTTATGTTTTCCTTGCATTGGAAATCTGATGGGCAACATCTGCGGATCTTGACAAATGAAAACAAATGGAGAATCACTTTCTCCATTCGGATACTTCTCTCTGTATTCTTCTTGAGGTAAACAGTCAACTACTGTAACACAACCCAGCAGACAGCTCACAGGGTATTCTGTAGGGAATTTCAACTCATCTGAAAAAAATATTAGCCTAGTTTGCATCAGCTCCTTTTTATAAATTATATTTTTGTCAGAATATACTAGAATATGCAACATAATTTACAACCATTTTATTGAGAAATTGTACTAACTCAAAAGTACAAGCCCAAGTGAAAAGTAGTAGAGGTACGTAAAGGTCAGTGACTTAGATGAGGGTGATGACCGGGGTTTGAACTCCCCCCTCCCACACACACACACATAAGGATTTCTCAATTAAATTATTACCAGAATATAACCTCGAAGTATTCCATATATCCGGTACAAATCAATTAAGCCAAACTAACATGAGGTACCCAAAAAATAAATTTATCCACGCTAAAGGTACTTGAAGAATCGATACTTATTTAACAAATAATGCCCCGGCTGGTCTAATTATAATAAAAGTGATATATTCTGCTCTAAAATGAATGATTATTTTCATTACCGCTTTAGTACATTATTAACATCTAAACAATCTGAACCATACTAATTTTGATAAAGGAATCATACGAAATATCCAATCAAAAATTTATGATCGTAATTTTATAAATTTTGAAGTGAAAAAAGATTGGGCACAAAAAAGAATGAATATATGGCACACTTATCATTAAAAGGTTGGACTGGAGACGATAGATACAAATATCTAAGAGGAGGATGAAGCCTACTGAAAAGCAGAAACTTACCAATGTAATTTTAAGACAGAGAAATGCATCCTGCACTTTAAATGCATGCTGGATCATTGAAATTTATTTTTCAGTCTTATACAGTATAAGGTAGGCTACTTAATTCAACTTCCTTCTTTGGGAATAAGAGTATTAAAATTGTCAAATAAATAATTACGGTAATTATCAAAACACACCTGACTTGAGTCTTTTATAAGATTCTTCGATATCTTTAACATCTTCAGCAAGCGGGGCTTTGGAAGCAGCTGCAATCCACAGCCTGCCTCTGTGAGCTGTATACCATGTCCGTCCTTCATGTCTAGAACAAAATATTGATAAATAAGTGCTAAGCTTATAAAACAATCAAGAACTTTACAAATAATAAAAACACAACATTATATATTGCATTAAAACTAATTGAATGAATGTCATGAAATTTAAAAATATTGTTTCATTTTCATTTGGTTTGTAACACATCTTAGTGAAAGGTTTATATTCTCAGTAATATTGTTATTTTATGAAAAAAAAAGAGAGATAGATTGATAGATGAGTAGGTAGAACTACAGCAAGTAAAGGTATCTGCAACTATGGTCTGAGTAAAATAAGTCACAGTTGAACCTTCCACTGGAAAAAGCGTTATTACAAAAAACATTTCTGTCTCTGGACGTGATTAAAAACGTCTAAAAATGGTATCAAGTCTTGCGTTTACTTGATGTAATTGGAAACGTAGACCTTGGATTTTTCAGCATAGTTGCCAATTTCACCAAGTAAACACATACGAGACAATTTTTAAACGTTTTTGAAGCCACGTCCAGAGTCAAAAATGTTACGGTACCCCATTTGGCAACAAAGCTTTTTGCCAGTAGAACTTGTGTTTTCCCCAAGACTTTTCAAATTACCTTTCATGACATTCTACCTATCTCTCACTCACTCTCTCTCTCTCTCTCTCTCTCTCAGGGTTGAGTGGAAGAGAGGACCAGGTGTCCTAACTCCGCCCTAATAAAGGCATTCAATCAATCTCTCTCTTTGTATTAAATAACGGTAATACTGAACTTATCTATCACCTTTCACTAAGACGTGTTACAATTCAATTAATAGTTAAACAATATTTTTAAATTTCCATGGCATTCATTCAGGGCGCATTTCCAGCCTTGTCACAGAGCGTTTATGTACATCGCAATAAGAAGCTATAGACCAAGAACAATTGGCCGATCAATGATTGAGAATCTGTCAATAGTCAACTGCCATAGTCATATGCATGCAAAAAAAAATACTTGAAAATTTAAAAAATCCATGATATTGAAAAATTCTCCAGGATGAAACTTACTCTTTGATGCCCGCTACAAGAAGAGATGCCCAAGGTTGATGCATACTCAAGCACAGTCCTTCATCTGTCATTTCCAAAAACTCCTTGTCTTGTACTCTGTACCCTTTTCTTTCAAGACTCATCGCTGAACATGGCATTATTATCGCATCTCCAATAACACTCTCATCAAACTGCAATAAAAAGAGATAACTAAGAGTTTTCAATACGTGGGTTTTTGCAATGGTTGATAGTTTTACATATATACAAACTATTGGAAAGAAATTGACCGAATTCTGAAAATTTGAAAAACTATTGTCATACCCTACTTATAAGTAGAGCTTACTCCTCTGCCAGGAATACAGGAGCTACTCCTAGATGCAGAGCATCAAAGACAAAAATAATAAATATATCTCTTTTTCTCTTTGACTTCTATTTTTTATTTATTTAAAAACACCAAAAAACAAATGTAATAGTACATCCGAACCAGATACACTATATTAAACCATCTGTTTGTACAGTAAGTTACATATGAGAAAAAAGTATACATTTCAAGATACTGTCATTTCAACTTCTCTCCATGATCTCCCCATCCTTCAAATCTTTTGTTCGATCTTTTTTTAAACCAATTTCATCAAGAATAGTTTTTCTGTTGGCTCAAAACTTTTTATCGAAATGACCAATCAATTGCTAATGTTCATCTCATTGCCATAAGAAAAGTTACAGTTAATATATTGGAATTGATTTTCCAAGTTTTAAATAAGGCAGATCAATAGTTATGTCAAATTATTATTCCAAAATTAAAGAAATCATGAGGAACCTCTTGAATACGTCTATTATTTATGGAGAAAAGTAGGCAACTCAATATTATTGTTGGAACTACGCGCCTAACAGAAGAACTAATGTTTTTAGGTCGTGATTCATGCATTTAATCATTCATATTTGGGTCTACTCTTTGGTGAAAAAAATGTCAACATTCATTAATGGAGGAAACATTCTTAACCTCTTTATACATTAATTTATGAGTAGAGTATGACAAAATAGTATTGAAAAGGCCTATTAAATGAATGAAAATATTTTAAAACTCAAAATTCTACTCTTTATTCAAAATATTAAAAAAATATACAAGGCTGACACTTTTAATTTCACAAGCATAACCTTACATCTAACTTGTATGGCAACTCAATTGCCCACAACGAGACACCTACATCCTTTAAAACTTGTAACTTCATAACCAACTTAGGTTATAGAACTTTCTTACCCTTGGATGGATGAGAAGATCAGGATTTACATTTATATCATCAGCTACACTCTTATTGCTTCTGCTGTCCATACTTTCTGATATTTCTTTGAGAATTCTATCCTGGGGATCGAATAATTCTTCTAGATCTGGAGTTTCTTCAAAGACTCTTCGCCCTTGAACAATTCGTTAAACAAGTAACATTGAAAAATCTATATAATTTCATTGAAATATGAAAATTAAAGATAAATTTGAGATTAAAAAATGGACTATAGAACTTATTTTATAAAAACAATACTTGAATTAATAATTTATTGAATATTTTGAATCCTAATACTTTCAATTCAATCAGACATGATATTTGTTTGTATGTGATGACAGCATCACAAGCACGGGTGTTCAATCAACACAAATATTTTATCATTTACAAATAAATGAGTTATAGATAACAATAATTCCCGTTGTTCCTAGCTCAAAGATGAACAAATCCATGTCATGGACATTAATTTTGTTCAATGCTTCTATGATTATAATTATGATGACAAAATTCTCTATAAAGGGGCTAATAATATTCAATATTCAATCAACACAAATATTTTATCATTTACAAATAAATGAGTTATAGATAACAATAATTCCCGTTGTTCCTAGCTCAAAGATGAACAAATCCATGTCATGGACATTAATTTTGTTCAATGCTTCTATGATTATAATTATGATGACAAAATTCTCTATAAAGGGGCCCACACACTAGCGAGTCCGGCTCGCCGAGCCGGGTTCGGGAGAAAATCACTAGTTGGTGGGCTGTTTTCTCCCGAGCCGAGCCGAGCCCAGCCAGACTCGCGCAGGGCTACTGGCGCGGCTCGGCTCGGACTCGCAAGTTGGTAGACGTCTCCCGAGCCGAGTCGGGCTCGGAACCTCATTATAACATAGCAGATAGTCAGAAAGCTAGTATTTGCACTGTTCACAAGGCGTAAAAATAAGTAAAATTGAGTTATCTATTTAAGTTTTTATATTTACTATTACTATGACAATACTATGAATGAAATAGGTACTGAGTTAAACTAATGTATAAACAGAAAATAAGAAAGAAACCGTATATTGTATTTGAATATTCAAGAAAAAATAAAAATGATAATATTGCAGTGCAGAGCATATTTTTAATACAATACAAATAAATATTCAAATGTTGTTTTTTCAACAAAAAATACCTACAGTAGCATAAAAACAAAATTCTAAAAAATAATCTCAATAATAATAGCTGCTAACAGATAAATTGTGTACAAAATAAATAATTATTGAATAATAATACTAATAATAATAATAATACATCCCTTTGCATGTATGCCCAATGCCCATGTTATATTTATTATTATTATTATAACATTATCATTATAAATATAACAGTATTTAATTAATTGCAACATAATATTTAATTACTTCGATACAAATGAAAACAAATGGAAGTAATTAAAAAATAAAAATTGAGTTAAAAGTAGATGAAATTAATCCTATATATCATTTGACATTTTGAATTCTATGGAACAGGCCCCCTATTACACTTTTGAATATTTAATTGTAGATGTGATAAATCTATAAGAAAGATATTTAGAGGTGGGAAAATAATTGTTATAAAAAACATAAATCGTGCCTATAAACACTCTCAAATCTATACCTCTAATGTCAGAAAAAAAATTAGAAGAAATAAAACATTTCTTGTTAATAATAATTAATAAAACAGAATTTCAAGAAGTATGACATTTTAGTAAAACCAATACTCTAGAGCATAAAATGACCTTCCAAATGAGATATTGATTGCAATTTCAAGATTTTGAGATTAGATGAGTTATATGGATCAGAATTAACATGGGCGCAATCCAGCCGACCTTGAAAAGTAGCCGAGTTTGACTCGGGAAGTTCACAACACGTTAGTGGTCATCTTCTTCCGAGCCCGACTCGCCGAGCCGGACTCGCTAGTGTGTGGGCCCCTTAATACTTTTTGAATAGGCTACAGTTGAATGTGAGATGAAATCTAAATGTTGATATAAAATAAACATCCAATTTGAGATAATTAAGATGCATTTGACTATTTCCAATGTAAATTGGTCTACTTCAAGCAATTAGCGGTTTAAATTTGTGTTTTGTTGCAAAAATTTATTGTTTTCTCAAATAATAATAATGGACAAATTGTTTTGTTTTACTATAGGGGGGGGGGGGGGGGGGTTAAGCAAATAACTTACCAGCAAAATCAAAGCATATCTTATTTCTCCTTGAATGCTTTGCAGCATCCATTTCTTTTTCTTTTTCCTTCAAAATCTTTCGTTCTGTTTCAGACAACCAAACCGAGTTGACTGAAAAATGATCACTCTCATCATCAATGACTCGAGTTCTCTTCTCACTGCAATCATAAGTCAAGTTATTAGTTTAAAACTTTTTATTCGTCTTCACCAGTACTTATTGATTTCAAAGAATCCTGAGATGTTTTTGTCATACTTCTTTTTTCAATCAATCATTCCAAGTATTTTATACACCAAGCAGTTTCTAGTAATTATTATAACATGCATAAAATGAACTTCATCAATATCAACTTCTTTCACGTTAAATTGATTCTAAAAGTGAGTTCAGTAAAGAATATTGAACATAAACATCTGCTATATTTACTGACAAGTGCTGGTATCCACAATATTATTTAAGCATATTTTCTTAAAAATATTGTGAACAGGTCAAAAGTGTAACAGCCAGGATGAAGCCTAGATATGTTTGATTTGATCTGATTTGATTGACTGCCTTTATTATTTACCTGGGAGGGCGAAGTTAGGGCGCAGCCGGCCCTCTCTTACACTTAACCCTCCCATACAGTACTAACTTACATAGATATATACATGAGACAAGAAAAAATAAATATATATGAACAAACTAGTTGAAAGAAAAAAAAGAAAGAAAGAAATAAACGATTAAAATTTGAGAAAATAGAACAATACAACAAATGTAAAAAAATAAGAATTTAACAAACTACAAAAAGAAAAATGTATTAAAACTTTGAAATATATCCAGATACTTTATTTAATAAGGTGAAAAAAAACACAACACACTCACACCATATACACACACACACACACCAAATGCAAAGTTCTAATGCGTCCCTTGTCTTGTCTAGCCGAGACCTCTCCCCCCTATCCACCGCAAGAGAGCCGCGCTGAACCGACGATGCTCCCCCATGCGCTTCAGTTCACTAGGCAACATATTCCATAATCTGCAGGCTGTCACTCGGAAAGACTTATTGTACATTACAGTACGGTGAGTTGGGACAGCCAGCAAATCAGAACCATGTCTTGTTCCAGCACGGCCAACATCGCTCAAAAAACGGAACCCTACTGCCAGATATTTGGGAGATTGAGTCTTCAAGAGTTTGTGCAGGAATAGAATAGCATGGTACGATCTACTCTCATGCAGCTTCATGATTTTCAGTCTGTCAAAGTATTCTGTCACATGATCATCGCGTCTGAGATTGAAAATGAAGCGCACACAATAGTTTTGTGCACGCTGCATCCTCTGTAGAAGTTGAACTGTCATGTCAAGTGTAACAATGTCGCAATAGTTGAAGATAGGGAAAATCAGTGTCTTTATTAAAATTACCTTTGTTGAAAAAGGAATGTAATCTGCTATCTTCTTCTAAGAACTGATTCCACCAATAACCCTGTTACATGTCAAATTCACATGGTTAGTCCAGTCAAGAGTCCTGTTAATTGTAAGTCCTAAATTTTTTACGTCTGAGCTATATGCTAGTCTTATATTATTGATATTGATGAACGGTCCATTTTCAAAGTCAAGGGTATTCAGAAGTCTAGAGTAACCAATAACTATAGCCTTTGATTTGCTTTCATTTATTTTGAGAGCATTATTATCTGACCACTCCAGCACTCGACCTAAATCAGCATTGATCTCTTCAACAGCAATATCGAAGTTATCTTTCTTGCAATGCATATATATTTGCAAATCATCAGCATATAGATGATGCTTAGTCTTGAGAAGAGTGTCAGTCACGTCATTTATGTAAATGCTGAATAGTGGAGGACCCAAGACTGATCCCTGAGGAACACCTCTATTCACTTGATGCCAACTTGAAAAGGCATCCCGAACCCTCACACACTGAAACCTATTTGACAGATAAGACCGCACCCAGTCCACTGAGGAGTTGGAGAATCTCAAGCTACGGAGCTTATGCAAAAGAATTGGGTGGAGAATACTGTCAAATGCTTTACTAAAATCGATCAATACTAAGATAGTCAACTCAATACTAAGATATGTCTGAGCTGTGCGTGGACAATGAGTAGGATGATGGTGATTGATGATTTGGACCTACAGTTTTAGGTGAGTTCCGAACCACTGGGAAGCACCAATCCAATGGTCACCATTACAAAGAGGGCCCAGGAGTGTTGCTTATCTAATCTGATTGAACATATACCTGCTACGCTCACGGCTACCACTTCTCGAACATCACTTGTAGGGGTGTTGGTGGGACAGTATTCTTTCTTCTTTTTTATACAATCCAACAAGTTTTTTTATCAATTTTCATATTTAGCCTAAAGTTACAATTTCCGATGTCACTGATGTATTCCGTTGACATTTTTTATCTTTATCCATATGCACATTCCAGAACAGATCACCATGCTGAAATTCACTTTAAGAGTCAAATAATTCGAAAATAGATTGTATACGCAGCGAAAGCATACTTATTATAGAACAAAAGTAATATGTAACCAACCCCAGTTATTTGTAAAGTACTTTTATTATAGAAAACTGTCGAAAAATTACCTAGTTTTATCATATTCCAATAGACGATTACGTTGTTCAAGCGCTTGTGAAAGTCCAGCCTCAGGCTTTTCATTCATCAATTTTTGAAGAAGAATGTTCGATTGCTTAGTTCCTGTTGCCAGTATTTCTTGCTGTTCTCTAGAGCAAACCTTGAAACATAAATAAGCAGTGCTGATTAAAACAAATGTTCCTTATTGAAGAGGAATAAGCACAGTTATACAGAAGCAATGCAGATGGATATACAGAATAAGGAATAAAATGCAGATGGATAAAATATATTAAGATAATAATGAAAACAAAATTATCAAATATAAGAATAGGATCTAGGAATACAGTTTATTGAGCCAATCAAGAACAAAATTTTTTTAAAACTAGATATGCGACTATTTGAGTTCACTTGAAAAATTAATTACGTGCAATAACATTTTTACAAGAGAATTGCGATTGTGTGTTTTTTAAAAATAATGTAGTTGAGAAATGTGATTTTGCTATTGCTAGCATCTTTATTAGATCCACTACATTTCGTTTTTTGTATAATACATAGATGTAAAAGGGTCCAATAGATTTATATTATAATAATTTTCTCACAAAAAGTACAATAATATTATCATTCTGCAGGTAAATATGTGCGAATAATGAAAAGATGAACTAACCAAATTCCCACAGAAGAGGCATGGTCCCGAACCTTCCTGTTCGCAGACAATGCGACCACACTTCAAACAGTTGTTTATTAAACCGTGTTTATTGGCTTGACAATCACATTTAATACGACCTGAAATCAAAAAATCGTGATAATTATTGTCATCAATTTATTATGATAAGAAATTATTCTAGCGGTTCACAACTACGGGTAGCCCAAGAGCAAAACGAATGTGTAGTTTGGAATATATGCAAGTATAATAAATTAGGAATTAATAAAAATGTCACCTAATAGGCGGAATTAGAGCTCCCATATTTTTTCTTGAGAGTTGATAATTACCTTTTAGCAATATCGTGTCTTTCTTCAGACCCTCTGGAGAATAGATGTTTACAAATTTGGATTTTTTCTTCCCTTGAGAAGGCTCAGCGTTTTCTTTACTCTGTTAAAAGAAAATAATAATGATTATGAAAATTTCTATTCTATTTGATCACAATACATTATAATTAAAAAACTTGAGACCGGATTAATTAATATGAATAATTATGATTGAATATAAGATAGAAAGAGAACATACAAAAGCCAGTGAATTACTTCAACTTGCCTCTTTGGTAGCTTCTTCATTTTTTGTAGATTTCTTCTTCTTTTCAGATGATTTTTGAGGGAGATACTCTTTCATCTCATCAAGCTTCTTTGACCCTTGCACATCATTTTGAGAACCTGCAATAAAAATTTATCACTCGTTAGCATATTTATTGCTTATGAAAACATATTGATTGTTTATTAGTAAGATATTGAAAAGGATACATTTAAAACATTGCAGATACATCAATATGACAAAACATCAAAACATTGTAGAAAAATCAATAATAATAATAACTCTTTCAAGACTTTAAGGGCGTTCGGCCACTAAAAGCTAAGTTGAATTGAGCTGTGCAGGGACAGCTTTTAAACCCAAATTAAAGGTTTTCAATAAACGCCCGACCACTGGAACAGAACAGCATAGTACAACTTACGGTGACCCGGCGTTCATTGAGACCATTAGTTATGTATTAAAAGCTATTCCAGCATAGGTTTCAGTGGCAGGGCAGTCCTGTTACTAGACTTAGACTTAGGTTAGATTTTTAGAAGCTTACAAATTCAGTGTCAGATTAGAATTGCTAAACAATATATTACTGATGGATGGCAGTAATAATTGCTGACTTGATGAAGAATTTGGAGTATAAAAAATAACTAACTCACGTTATGGCGTGACGGCCTTTTCATTCTGTTGTCAAGAGCATCATCAGACGACCCACAGTACACTCTGTAGTGTACACTCGAGTGTACTGTGGGTCGTCTGACGATGCTCTTGACAACAGAGTGAGTGGTTCGGAACCCACCTAAAACTGTAGGTTCAACTTATCAATCACCATCATCCAACTCATTACCCACGCACAGGTCTCAAACCTATGTGGGCTTCATACTAAAAAAAACCGGCCGTCACGCCATAACGTGAGTCACAATTTTCACTTAAAAGTGTTTAAAGTTTTATTATAACTTATATTAGTGGAAACAAGATGGATCTTCAACATCATATAACTGTAAAAGAACTATTTCAGATGCATGAGAATACTGAATGAACTCTATCAACTGTTTATCCTTAATAACAGAAATTGATATATCGGATGGTTATACTTACTATTAGCTTTTTGCTTTCGACGAACAAGTTCATGGAAGAATTTTCTATGCCTCTCATTGCTGAAGTCTAATAACGTCTTCAAGTAATCTTCAAGATCTCGATTATTCTCAATTCCCAGAATGTACCTGAAAAATAACATTTTATTTTTAACGTGTAGGCATATGGTTTTCATTGGTCAGGAGACCCAAACAGGTTTACAGGTAGTTCTCTCAGCCATGTTAAGGGGAATATGGTGAGCCTAAAAATTTAGGTAGGTTCCGAACAATCATGTGTCATAAAATAGCACATATAATCGAGTAAACCCAACCAAGCGCTGTTTTTTGCGCACATGATACAATATAGTGGTTTAAAGGACGAAATCGGTCGATAATTTTGTTAAGAATAGTTCGTCCCTTTAGCCCATTTCAACTCTTCAGACCTCAACATTATCTTTTGATCTATAGATCCTACTACGCAATCAAGGATGTGATTTTTTGCTCTTCTCACTGAGCTAACAGAGTTACCAGCACAGAACTACTGATAACAGCACCGGTAATAATCATTCATCAGTAGGTCGACAGAACTGTCAGTATGCTAACCCCACACGGAAAGAAATTCTGAAGCACTATGATTAACAGTTAACTCCCACCACTTCACAGAGTTTATTCCGTATCCTTTCCACCAAAACATTCGAATGAAAATTTCGATATAAAAATAAACTATAATTCATCTATACCAAAACTAACGTTCCTTTTATTTCGACCATCAATTTTCATCTAATACTTTCGGTGGAAGTTTATGGAACTGCAGTCTACATACGATTTCTGTAAAGTATTCGAATGACAAGTTTAAGGGCCGTATTTTTGATTGATAATAAAACGTTTACTTATTATCAAAGAACGAATTGGATAAGTCATAACTTACTTAGCGGCAATAAGTCTTCAATTAAGTATTAAGATATCAACTAGGATTTAACATTTCTGTTTAAATATCATCTGTAAGTCTGTCTAAACAAGCCGGTATTAATATTTGCATCATACTAATAATTCATTTTTTGCTGTAGTTCCATATTGCAAATAATTTATTTTGAAAGTAACAAGACAGAATAAGTAGGTCTATAGGTCTCTAATTGCTATAGAAAATAGCCTACTTACTGAATCATGTCTTCTGGCACTGGAAAGTCCAACAGTGTGGACAAACTCTCATTCATCCACTGCGATACCATAGTGAAATTGTGCGCACTTTTATATGGGTAACAAGTTACTTAAATATAATGTACTCACGTACGCTATTTAATTGGAAAATTGGAATTTTTTACGCTATTATTTACTACGTACGCTATTTTACGTACGCTATTTATTGGAATTTATTGCTATTTTATTGGTGACACCCTACTTCGCAATTATAACCTAAAACAAAAACACAAACCAAGCTCCACTTCACAGAAATGGGAATGGGAACATTCGATGTATGTCCTGCAACAGCTGATCGCTAGAGATTTGTAGGCAGTGGTGCTGCCACCTAGTGGCTTCTGCGGCACCTAGCAGACCAAACCAAGACAACTTTGCATCCTGCTTTCCTGCAACACTTGACCCACACGCTGCACTTGTAGAGTGCGGACTTTTTTTTATCAATTTTCTAAAAAACCTTCAATTTTTAGACAGAAATTGAATAATCATGCAGATATTTCCATATATTTTCTGTTGTTGTAAAAAACAGTAAATATCGGAAAATAATTTAAAATGCAAGAAATTAATCTAGATTAGATCCCATCAAGTAGGCCTACACAAAGTTTGCTATCAAAATTTAACTTTAGGGTAGAATGCGTTTAAGGACACTCTCTAGATTATGATAGAAATACGCATGAATAAATTTATCCCATGCTAATAATTCCTGATTCTTAAAAAATTAAGGTGACATTTTTGTCTTAAATTTTCTTTAATTTCCCAAGTTTTCCTTCCTAGCGTAATTTATTGATGTTTTAACCATTAAAATATACACATACTTCACCAAATATTGTGCGTACTTAGTGAGGACTAAAGTAAATCCAAACGAGTTCAACTTAAGGGATTATGGTTTTTATATTAACCAATAAATAAGGCGATTTCACAGTAGCCTACTATAATAGTGTGGCTTAGGGCAGTGATAGCCGTGAGCCGTAGCAGGTATCTGTTCAATCAGATGGAGATAAGCTGCGTTCTCCTGGGCACTCTTTATAAGGGTGACCGATTAGATTGGCCAGCAAAAAAGACACTCTTCTCTGCTGTAAAATCACTTCCCGGTGGTTCGGAACCCACCTAAAACTGTAGATCCAGTTCATCAATCACCATCATCCAACTCATTACCCACGCACAGGTCTCAGACCTATTTGGGCTTCACCCTCAAAAAAAGTTTCATTGAAAAACACTTCCCTACAGAAAGTATATAGGTAGGCTACGATATCTACAATGTATAACTTAAGTGGTATACCTATAACCTATTCTATGTTTGAAAAGTGGTATTAGTCAATCAATTTTTTAATTATAGACTACAATTAATTATAAACCCACAAACTAAATATTTCAACTGCAAACTACTGAGATAGGCTAATGTTGTCAGAAAAAATTGAAATCATCCCAAGACATCATAGTCCAGTGGAATCAGCCAAAGGAAAACATCAAAGGGGGTAAGGAAAACATCCAATAGAATGGTTTTCCAAGAAACAAACTAAAAGTTTACTTTGACGCATCTTTAAAAACGATTATTTTCGTTAGTGTTGTCTGTGATGATTTCCAGGACGAAAACTGTCTAGTATGCCATACTACGTGGTGCCACTTGATAGTCTGATCCTAAATGCCGGCATAAGCATCAAGAGTGTTGCTTCTAGTCATGATACCGCACCAATTTAAGCCGCTAATATAAGCCAAGGCATTTTTGTTGATTAGTAGTGTTGATTTTTTGCTTAAGAATAGATTAGTGAATAGTGAATAGATTTGCTGACTTGTTTTCTCAGAAAATCGCCTCGCTACAGCAGTTTCTCTGTAAGCCAACTCACGAGACTACGGGTTTTCAAATCCATCCACCTTTAGTCCTGCCCACGGGTTGATTTCAGTGGGAACACAAGGTAACGGCGTCCCTTTACCTCTTAAGAGTGCTGGAACGCAAGGGAACGCACAGTTTGCGCCAATCTGTTTCCAAAGATGTTTCATCTCGCTATTTATTCAGCATTTTAAAGGCTGCGTTCACACTATCCTCACTTTCTGCAGCAGTTTTTCGCTAATTCTGCAGAGCACATTAGTTTAAATGGGGAAACCATAAAGTATGAACAGCTTTTCTTATCTAAGACGATAAGAAAAGCTGTTCATACTGTCCTCACGGTTTTCAGCTGAAATATTTTGTGGGCAGATAGCGCGCTGAAAAAATCCATCTGCAGTGATAGAATGTGCGTATGACTCATACTCTCTACCGAAACCTAAATCACGTAAAAATGGAGATAGAGAACTTGTGATTTCAGATTTGGATTCAGTGCTCTAATTTAATAATTAGGCTATCAAACCTTTTTATTTTTCTACCTGTTGTCCTTTCTTTTCCTTTCTTTTTCAAGAAGTGGGTTTATTTTGAAGGTAAAAAATTGTTCTGCAATTTTTAAGATAGGCGAAATTTTTTTGTAAAATATAAAAATTACAGTTCATTGTAAGTTTCATACAAAATGGTTGGTGCAAATCGAAACAAGTTTAAACAATCGTCCAATGGAGTAAAAAGAAATGGCTAAAAAACTGTTAAACACACAATACATAAATAGAGCACTTACGAAGTGTAGTGTCTGTTACAGTATTTTATAATCACAATAATAGCACTGAGTATTCTGCCACAAGGAAGGAAGTTTACTGTCAAAGAATTTACTACATTAACTGATCACGAGCACTTGAGATGTGTAATCACACTGTCTGTATAAACTGTCACTGGCTACAAACTTTGGGAAGAGCAAACAACAACTGACTCGCTGCTTACATGGACTTTTTCTTATATAGTGTTTGAAAGTATTCCAAGAAACTCTGGATGCCAATAGCACAATCTAGAACATTCTCCATTGTGCATGAATATGCCAGAGACGCAATCGCCAAACAAGAGCGAGGGAGATATTATTGGGAGAAAGAAGAAACGAGAGTAAATTTACAATCTCTTTGAAGTACCGTATGTGTCGTCAATGAATGAATGGAAACGATGTTTACAAGAATAAGTAGTATCGACTATTGTTTTTCTTGCATTTGTAACAGTACTTTTAACAAGTAACTTTAGCTATTCTACATAGTCTTCAAGTACTGAAATAAATATTCAACTTTATTTCTAGAATATTCACTCCTCGGTGAGGTTTTAGAATATATAATATTTATTATTTCTAAAATACCATTCATAGTCTAGGTCTCTTATAGACTAGGAGTTTACTATAGTATCTAAGTGATGTTGAAAATTTTGTTTATAGCAATTCATATGCATAATTTGTAAATTTACATGAATAAAGAAAGACAATCTAATCTAATCTCATTTTATAAACATTGCCTGAAATCTAACTTATTAATAAATAGATCTATCTTTATGAAGAAAAGATATACTACTCTATATTAAAATTGTATTAGTAGGTACTGTAATAGAGATATATAATTGTATAATCTCATGAAAAAGGTTTATGGGATCAGTTTTGAAAGAGCTGAAAAGCCTATAGTCGAAGGTTAAAGCAGCTGCCAATGAATCTTTCACAAGAAGGACTACCCTTGTACCCTATCCGTATCTCGCCCAGACGACATAAATTTACGTACAACTACTGAACGGTGAGAGTTTAAGTCAGTCACAGGGTCTATTTTTGATCAGCCTAGGCATTAGTCTCTTTATTTGCCGATTCAATTGACATTACAGCGACAAAGGTGTTCACAATATTTTTGGCACAGGCTTGTAGCAGCTGGCCACGATTCTTCAGATGCCTCTAACGCTCCAACAGATCGGCAATGGTCGATTAGAATAATCATTACCATCGTGGTGAAGAGAGGTGCTTAGCAGGAAACCTCCCATGAGCTACAAACGAGTGAGAGAGTGAATGAGTGAAATTTTACCAATTCCTATCCAAGTCCAAGTTTGTGTGACTTATTCTAGTTAGTTCATAGGTAGCCTAGTGCTCTACATAAAATCCATTTTCCATTTTTTAGAGTGTGGAATACAATATTGAAATTTGAAAATCTTCAAGCAAAATTATCAGCATCAATTGGTTACATGCAGTGAAAATTCATTCTAAAAAGAAAATCCAATTAAAGCAAACAACTTCTACGTACAAGACTGAATCCTGAGGTAAGCTCTTTATATTTTTGCCATTGTCTGGTTATTTAAAAAAAATGGCTTAACTTGAATCAAATTATTCTCTAATAATTGATACAATAAAATTAATTGCATAATAGTATTTGTATAGAATTATGATCATTTATTTACCATTTGGTTTTCTAAACGGAGGAATGATCAAATAAAGAAATGGTGAAGCAAATAATGTTGTTACCCAAGCAGTGGTGAGTGATAGCAATATAATGCGTAATTATAAATAGGATGATTTAAAAAATAATACGTTTCGATGTTAAAGTGAAAATCAAGTGATGTACCTTATAGTATAGATGATAGAATTAACGTTCTGATTGATTCATTTTGCCAAGATTTGAATATTGTTTTTCTCCATAGGCAAATACTGACGAAATACAATAATTATACTAATGGCGTATAAAAAATGTGTTGCCTACTGTGTTAATGATAGAAATAAGTACCGCTACCTACAAAGATACGAACTATCACATGTAGTGTATGAGTTGCATTTAGTGTAGGAAAAATAACAGGCAAAGTGACTGGAAAACATGACAGAATTAATGTTTTGATTGAAGTGAATAAGTGCACAAAGTATTTTTAAATCTAAAAAATCCAACAGTATATGACGATATTTATGTAAAACAACTAGAAATGATAAATAATGAAATTATTTATAAGTAAAAGGAAATAGAATCATGGGCGTATATAAGGGGGGGGGGGGGCTCAGTAGGCTTGATTCCACCCGAAATTTCAAATACAAATACGAAAATTAGTAGAAATCTGTAATTTTTACTTCAATTTATGAAAACCTTTCCCGGGGGAGGACGCCCGGACCCCCATTTTCGATGGCGGGTATTCCATACCCTCCAGTAGTGCCGTTCCCCATAGTAAAATCCTGGGTGCGCCACTGCCCGTTGTTGGGGCACCCTCGAATTTTTTCCTGTATACGCCACTGAATAGAATGTGTATTTACTTATATATTGCTATGGCGTAACTAGAGAGGATCAGTCTGGGGAAGGGGATGATTATGTTATGGGGGGGGGGATAGGCTCCAGGTTCTATATTTAAGCGATTCTAGACACAAATTCATCAATCCTAACCAAAATTGTGTACCGGTATCAAATTTTTTTTAGTTTTTGCATTGTCAGTGGGAGATCCAAACTCTTGTGCTAAAAATGTATTGTTCAAGTAGCCAAACTTGAAAGCAGGCCTACTTAAAACTATTTTCAATCTGCTATTTTTGATCCCCCACCTCACCTGATTGGGCTACAGTATAGTAGTACCGTGTCTTAACAAGGTATTTCAAAAGGAGAAGGGGGTTTTCTAACAGCAATTCAAGACTTTAATGTATTCCTGGATTTCTTGTTCCATATGACGAACTGCGTTGTTAATATTAAATTTTTAAGTGAATTCAACGACTTGCAGTCAAAAGAAGGACGCCTCTGAAAATGAATCTCCAAGCTTCGAAAACGTTCGGCCTAGAGAGTAAGTAAATTCTACTTATTCTTAATAAAAATTTGACTGCAAGTCGTTGAATTCAATTAAAAAGTTAACTTTAATGCAGCTTGTTCGTGAAAAAGTGGGGGTCCAGGGTACTACCGGAATTTATTTGAAAATAATCCCTCTAAAACCATATTTCTAGCGATTCAAGACGTCTTTTTTGTCAAAAATTATAAATAAAAAAATTATACTACAGTCAATGAAATAATTAAAAAAAAAAGTATTATGAATGGACAAATTTTTCATGAATGAATGATAAGCTGATAGGTCTAATGTTGCTACAAGCATATAAATATTAATGCTCATTTAATTTAATAGCAAGAATTAAGTTGGATTTTAGATTTTAATGAGGAAATTCTTTCAAATGCCGTTGAAATAAATATTGAACCAATAATTACATATGCGGATTCCATGGAAACCAGTCGTTATAAAAAATGTTTAACTAAAAAGGTTAAATCAGAAATAGGTATTTAAATGGATAGCACATGGATGTAATAATGGATAATACAGGGGTGCCCACCCCCCCTAAGGCTCATGACGCACCACCCCCCTAAATTTAGCACCAACCCCCCCCAAATGCAAAAAAAAGCCGTTTTTCTAAAACTAAAAGAAGATTTTTATAACTATTGAAAAAATTCAAACCCAGTCAATAATATACAAAATGTATGTATATTTCTTGATATTCTTTACATAGGTAACATTTTTTGCAAAGGTAAAAAAGAAATATCAATGAAATGAATATTTGAACTTTTGCTCAATAAACTAATTGCAAAATAGCTAAATAAGAATTTGAACCTAAATGGTTTTTAAACAATAAAATATTATTACAAATACACAATGTTCAATAAAAATGAAATACCTATAAGTTTATCTTCGATGTACCAATTACATTAAGGTTAAATAATTCTACAAAATTGTACCTTTAAAGGAAGTGAAAACAATGAGTTAATAACTTCATTTGTAAAACACAAAAATTCAAAATACTAAGTAATTTATTGGACGGTAGTTAAACAACAGGTTATTTACTTAGAATCTTGGGAGAATTTATGTATGGATGAAGTACATAAAAGGCACACATTTCATATAGTTATTTCGTATAGTTATTTACAACACACAATCGAAAGAAGTGTCTTTCAAAAACAAAATAAAGACATAGTTATGAAAAATTACTGAATTTTTAGTATTTAGTAAGTTTTGCTATAGCAGTTCTTACTTATTAGTAAGTAGTTATCGTAAAATACATGAAAAACATCAACAGTTTGAAGTCAAACATTTTAAACTTGTAGGCTGTGACCATCTACAAGTTAGCTAGGCACCTTCTAAGCTTGTTAAATCTATCTCTCTTAACCCCACATGGAAGTTTTTGTCTTTGGGATGAGGAAACAGAAAACCTTTCAATTTTCTTCGTTAGAAACAGACTCAAGTACATCTTTTTCTGCAGCTAGAACCATTAGATTGGACAACCATGAGTCTCCCATAGCTGATCTGAGTCTGTTTTTGATAATTTTAAATCGACTTATTGCTCTTTCTGCTGATTAACTAGTAACTGCTAAGGAGAGTAAAGTTGTATAAACCACTTTCAGAGCACTCGCTTAGCGTCTTGCTAAGTTTGAATAATAACTTCCTGCACAAATCCTAAACATAACTATTTTAGCGAATTCATATTCAATTGTATAATAATAATTATAAATATATTTTCATTAATTGACATTCTATCTGGTGACTTCGTAATATATTTTTGAATGTTGTCACGTTAAACACGGTTTCAATCAACTTTACGCCCCCCCCAAAACGTTTTTTTGGAACCCCCCCCCCCCCCCCCCAAGAATTACAATGACGCAGTCTGCGTCATAGCCCCCCCCCCTGTGGGCACCCCTGGATAATATAATCCAATATTTAAATAGAATTTGTGCTTGCAATTGAATTTTTTTGAGTATAGAACATTACTGCTAACACGCAAATTTAATCATGCATATCTTGGCTTGAGTACTACCTGTAAAATATAATTTTCGTCACAGAAATTGGAATTTTGGCAAACGTTCAGTAATTGCTAAAGTGTGAAGTGCAGAGGTAATTTATAATGTGTTTTTCATAGTGAGTAAGATTCCTCACTCACGAGTCAACGATAACTTATCGTTCTTTACGGATCTGAAATTCAAAGTACCGTACCGTAGTGAGAGAGTTGTGATGAATGGATCAGAAAGAGGCGGAGAAATCCAAAATAAAATAGAAATTCTTTAAACTGTATAAGTACAGCAGCTGCCAGAACAATAAATTAATAACAGTGTCCAATTAAGTCTATTTTCATGCAAGATATGGCGATTTAAATGACTGAATAAAAACCCCATTTATACGACATAAACGAAAGATATTTCACTAATGATGATGAATGAGTTCTACCTTAATTTTATTGTAGTCTCGAACTTCCAAACTTTTTGGAACGGTAGTTCAAATTGCTAGAGAATTGAATTAACCGTAATGTCCCAGCATTAGTGGTCATGAAAGCGTTACACGCTCAATAAATGTAAATTAGATGCGTTTTGAAGTGTGGAAGCTTTGGATACATTCCAATTTTTGAGTGCTTTCCAGCCTGTTGTAGAGATAGAATTTCTCGATTACCTCTCAACCAATTAAATAGTATAATACTATTAAGTAAGACAAATATCCTGTTAACCAATTACACAGTAATAATACTGTCGACAAATAGCTTTGAATTAATTATAGGATTCCTAGTGTTGTTCTCAGCCATTAGAGCTGTTTCGTTAAATGATAAAATGGTTGAACATTATTTTAGATTACACTTCTATGTCTTCATATTTTTGTAGATCGTGGAATAAAAAATCGATGTATTTTGTTGGTACTCAAATTATGTATACATCATTTGAGTATGTTTATGATTATCATCGACGTATATCGAAGGGTTCGAACAATTATAGTTAGTTTTATATTCTTTGGAGGTTGACACGCCAATCTTCGTGTGGATTATCCCTAAAATCGTCATGGTTGTACAAAAGTTGAAGCTCATTGAAGTTCATGACTGTAGGCTATGAATCGTTGCAAAAATACGATGGATGTGACAGCCTACGCGCCTAGTTTCTCTTCAAGCTCTAAGTGAAAAGTGGGATGGCATGTGGTGTTTTTATTAAATAGTCTTCTGAAACTCGGTCATTCGATTTTTCTCACTCTGTACAAGTTTAGTAAAACGGGTAGAGTACTTACTAGTTTTTATACTACTCTACTTCTGTAACATAATTGAACCAAACTTTATATTACAGATGGGGAAGAAACACAAAGCTCAAAGCTGTGGAAAAGTTAATGTCAGAAAGGATACAATTGCAAATGGTGTAGAAGAACATTGTAAGTATGACAATTTTAATTACGAAAATGGAGAAGAGCTTGCAAAGTTGGAAGTAACCGCTAATGATTTAATAAACGACTGTGGGATTAATCTGGTCAACATAAGTCAATCTTCAACAAATGTTAATAAACTACTTAGCAGCCTAAAATTAGGGAAAAAATTAAATCCTGGTTATCAGCAAAAACAATTGAAATTTCCAAATTACTATCTTCATTATGTTTGCCAAGTTTGTAAAAATGTAATAGTTACTCCTGACAGATGTACCAAATGTCAAATGATAGTTTATTGCAGCAAAGAACATAGGAGACAACATTGGCCAATACATGCTGATCTCTGCTCAGCAATTCAAGACGCTAAGCTTACTAGAAATTTAAAACATATTCTTGATGGGGTAATCGAAAAAGATTTCGAATTTTTCAAGAGCTACTGTTACAATTTAATGAGAGAATGTGAATCTAGAATGCAAAGGAATTTGGAAAATTGGGAAATGGAACTGTTTCTATATCCAAACGTTTGTGAAACTTGTTTCCAGTGCGATGCAGGGTTATTAACGTCTTGTGAAGTATGCCATCTCCGAAGTTATTGCAAACCAGACCACAGGAATGCTGATCACAGTGTCTATTGTGAATATTTGAAGATATATTACGAGATGAGAAATTACAAATTTTTACACGGTGATATAGAAGTAACACTACCATCGAATCTTCCAGAAAAATCAATTGAAACGCTAGAAAATATAGATGCTGCTCTACAACCTTCCAAGAAAAGTTTGACCAACCTAGAGTATTTACAGCTTTGCGACGTTGCAACAGCGCCATTTACAGCACTTAATGCTTATAATCACTTCAAGAGTGTCGACAAAAACCATCAATCAAAAGCAAGTATGGTTATTCATGTTGTAGGAGCCGAGAAATTCTTCGAAGGTAATACCTTACAAAAATGGGAAATATTTTTCTTGCACTATTTACCCGATCTAAAAAACTTGACAATTACATTTGTTGGGCCGGAACTAGATATGAGTCCAGATGAAATTATGTTAGCAAACACCACTCAACTATGTGAAAAATGTGTAGATTTCAAGCGTACATTAAACTTTAATTTCATTAATCATACTTTATACCATGATTTTGTAGCTGGGAAGAAATTTCAGATGCCTTCACTAATTTGTGTGTTCAATGCTGGGATGTACAGGTCAACAGGCTACAATGAACATGATACATGGCGTGACACCATTGTTAAATTATTCAGTTGGAAAAGTTTGCCTGTCCTCATAACCGAGTACACTTCAGAAGAGGCTGAAAAGGACTTGCAACGTATCACAGCCATTCAAAAACTGAAAACTCTAATACGCCCGACTCAAAATCCTTTCTCAGGTCGGTGTCCAAACCTCAACTTTGTTTCTTATCAAAAAGTTCCAGTTATTTTCAAGAATTATTACATGATCTTGTTGGAGAAAAAATAATGAAAATATACTTTTTTATCCGAGTGTTCCACACCTATTTATCAACCCACAAATTTCCCATTAATTTGTTCAAAATTCCTTTTATTTTACGGACTACTTCTATTTCTCCATATCCGACATTTGAAGTGTAATGTGAATCAATCCAAAAACGAGATATCCATAAACTCGTTGGAGCAATGAATTTTCTAGTAATATAATTCAATATAGCAATATTGATAGTATCGGTGAATTAAATAAAGTGAGTCTGCAGCATGTGAGGAATAAGAATAAGGCCGATTTTACATAACGCATCAAACGACGGTCGTTGGGCGTGCGTCGGCCAATGCAGGGAAAATTCTCTTGCATCTTTCCAGCATCAAGTAATGCCTGATAACTTTTTTAAAATTACACTTGTCAGGTACGTATACGACGTCCGTCGTTTGATGCTCGGATAGTTTGATGCATTGTATAAAAGCAGCCTAACAAATGCTATTAGTCAATATAGCGTTCTACGTTAAGTCATAAGAAAACTTAGTTTACAATATATTTTACAAGGTATTTCGATGTCACACACTAGAACAATACATTACAGAGATAAAATGATGTGTTCCCAGTTTCAGATGGATTCCATCAACCTAGCGTTTTCTTAAACGCTAAATCTCAACTTTTTTCTTATCAAAAAGTTCCAGTTATTTTCAAGAATAATTACATGATCTTATTAGTAGGGTAGATAGCCCTTCGAAAAAAGATTAGCAAAGATGGGCAATCAAGTCTTTGAAATTTTACTCCTACTACAGCTCTTCTAAACCATATTCTTCTATTATCGTCTAGAGTTAAACTGGCACATTGTAAGTGTTGACAGCAAAAACTAAAATGAGCTATCCAATAGCAATTGGTTTTATTTGAATAATAAATATTTTCTAGTGAATTAGGCAATGATAAGGAAAAAATGGAGGATATAAAAATATATTTATCTCAACAGTAGAAATTTAAAAACATCAACAATGCATACAGTACCAAATACTATGCTGAAAATACATGGATAAATAAATGGTATAAAGTTAACAATTTATTCTATTTAAAATAATAGTTTAAATACCAGTCCTAATTCCAAAATTTACAAGTAATTTCTAGATAAGATCAAATAATAACATGTAATGTAACAATTTTTCATCATAGAACAGACGAACCAGAGATTGCAAAATAACCTATTACCTATTTTTCTGATTTCATTGAATAAGAAGTATTACTGTAATATTTTTTTAAACTTTCAATACTTTTTTGGAAGCCAAACATATTTCGCATGGAGACTCTTAAACATAGAATACCAGTGATGCATTTTCTCTGATTATGGTAAGTATTAACCATTTCAAATAGATCAAATTTGAAGTAAAGTAGTTTTTACACAAATACATTTACAGTTGAAGAAAAGCTATGAAATGAAAACAGAATCACTTGTTTTTTCTTAAAAACTAAATAACAGCAAAATATTTATACATAATTTATCAAATATATTTGATAATGTAATTATTGTACAAATACCATTAGCAATACTTCAAAACTAAGTTCCATTTCATTTCAATTTGTAAATTACTGAACACTTTGGCAAATTTGATCCCTCAATTCTTGGAATGAATTGATTCCTAATACTAATATTTTCATGGATTAGACGATGTTTTAAGATTCGTTCTTAGAAATTTTGAATGTGCTACAATCTTGATAAAATAGTTATAGACGATTTTAAAATTGAAGCAAAGATATTTATTGATAATTAAAAATAAGAAATGTTGTTTACAACAATACTGTATCTCAAAGTTAAACACCAATACACTGCAGTTTACACGCTGTCAATATTTGAATGCAACAAAGAATAAACAGAAATTAAACAAATGTATGTCAAGATAAAAGCTTATCCACCACCAACAATAAATTTAAACAAATATCTTGTTCTACTTTCAGAAATTTCCAGTTTTTTGGTTTTCCTGAACTAAATTGGACTCTGTTAGTTGACTCCACTTTTCTTCAAACATTATAATTATTCTATTCATTCATGGCTCCATTTTACCACAAATTACTCCAGTATTCTTTGGATGTACAATAATTCATTATAGTCACCTTTTCCTAATTATTCGTTTGTCTAAAATGAAGTGATTTTTTTATCCATGCACAATTTTAGGCAAAATCAAAGTTTCAGGATTTGTCTGTCTGCTTACATCCTTTTTAACCGACTTCCAAAAAGAACAAGGTTGTATATTCGACCTGTTTTTTACCACAGTTGATAGTTTAATAAATCTATCGATTAATGTACAATGATGATTATTGTTATTATCTCATTCATTTTCAAACATTACACTATCTGCTCGCATTTAAGAGAATATTCACGGACATAACAACGGTGGGATAACGATATGTGGTTTAATGGTGTAAGGTTTTCTATAGTGGTGAGTTTAGCCTTAGCGGATTGACAAGTGTGTATTGGAACACACGTGTGTTATATACCCATGCGATTGGAATTCGGACATGCCAGATTAGATTTGCTGGCCAAATTAAAGATAGATAAATAGATGCGCTAGACGAAATAGTAAAGCAGTATACTAAGTTGATAAAGCAGTAATTTGAAAATTTAAATTTAAACTCAACTCTTAAACATTTCTATGATCATAGGAAATCTTTCAAATACAATATTTTAGAGGAGTTCAAAGAACGTGCGTAATTTCCATTCAACATCACAAATTTTTCATCTCCAGAGTTTTAAAAATACATCTGTTTTATTTCCATATTGTAATGAGTATAAACAATACTGATAACACCGAACTTGGCACATATATTCTAACACGTTTAGTATCATTTTTTACAACCTGCCATGAAGTCATATCTATCCAAAACATTCATTGTCGTACCTAAAATAAAACTATAAATCTTCCAGTCAACAAAAACTGGGTACAACAGCGTAATACAAAAAACTCTTGTTTAGAATTCACTTATGGGCCAGTAATACAACTTTGATTGGCACAGCAATAATTTGAAAAACCTTTACAATATGTTTCTTCCTCTTCTTGCTTCTCAACCTCCTACATCCCCTTTTCATACTCCTCACCTTATTCCTCCTGCTTCTCATGATTCCCTCTTATTGGGTATCAAAAACAAATTTGAGTGTTCAAGAAAAACGCTACCGTAATTTAAAGAAACAATTTTCTCTACGGATACATTTTTTCTTTGCATTCATGGATATTATTAAAAAAGATACTATCAAGTTGACACTAGTCAATAAGTGAAAGCCAACAAATAAAGTCCAACCCACTTTGTGAATACACAATAAAAATTGACACAGATTTAGAAAACTTCAACATGCTTTGCAAACAAAGCAACTCATTACTGGTAAAATAAGGTAAATTTGGAACATTTCCCCAAGATTTTCACATATTTTTCGACAGCTTATGAGGCTGTATTTATAAAAAAGTTATGCTCGTTTATACTTTCGTTATACTTACATGGCCGGCGTCTATATCCCAAACTTAATTGTAATTTTAACAATTGACTCAATTTGAACATCATTTAAATATTATGAAAAAATTTACCATACGTTTTCAAAGTAGATTTATAATTATTCATATGTATTATCTTGCTGTGCAGAACTGACCTTTTTGAGTCGCGGCGTCTGCAACCAAGCGCCGAAGAAGAACAACATAGTTCGAAACGCGTCCGCCGCGACTCAAAAAGGTCAGTTCTGCACAGCAAGATAATACATATGAATAGTTCTACTGAAGTTCACGAAAAATGGATAACCACAACAAGATTTATAATATTAACCAAATATAAATACTATATACTGACTGGTTCATTACAATTTCTCAAGAACCATCAGTTCCAGGTGGGCTCCGAACCACCGGATAAGTGATACCATAACTGATAACGTCATGTCATCGCAGCTGGTCACCCTTCCAAATGCAGCCCCAATCGCCCATCACTGAACATTACGATTGCCCTGATAACACACCCAGTGAGATATCTTCAAATTAGACATTATTTCCTGTCCCATTGTAACAAAGTTCTTCACAAAGTTATTTACACTAATCTCTAGTATTATTCTAATGTTAAAAGTTCGAAGTTTGTTTATCTAAAACATTTTTGAGTTTTTTTCAACAACATTTGATTGGCATTTGGGTAACAGAATACAAATTAAATCACATGAGTTTGAATGTAGCTCATCTTATTGATCAGATAAAAATAAACAAAATGGAAAACTCAGATAACTCCCCTACAACCCTAAAAACAATGAGACAGATAAATATCTATATATAATCAACAGTTGAACCACACTAAAATATATTGCAACGATATAGAAACAACGTGAAGTATACAAGCGTATGTTTGATTATCGAATTATTTTGAAGGAATAATTATCACCTCTACCCTTCTCCCTTCACCTTTCTGTAGCATTTCACTTGTACTACCCCAATAGAATTCAAACTTCAACCAACAGTCATGCCCTATTACGATGGGGCAAGTTTGGTAAATGGATCAACTACGGTAACAATGCCCGCTATAGAGGAGATGACACCCAACAGCCCTGTTGCCCCTGGACTGAGTTTCACAAATCCAAGTGCAGTAAGAGGTATGAGCACATCACATGCATTCTTCAATGTGTCTATTGCGACTTCCTTATTGTTAATGATTAAGTTAGTCAAATGATTAGGAGTCTTACGCATAACTGATCGTTTCGAAGAACTAAAATTGTGTTTGTGGACTTGAATCAGTTTGAAGATTTCGTAAGCATCTCTGATGAGATTACAGTAGATAGACAACAGCCAATACCTATTGGCATTGTTGCCCCAACGCTCAGTGTCAATGTCAGCCACACCAGTGCGTCCTGCCCATACTATATGGTCACACAGCAAGTAGAAAGCATGAGCTATTTTCGACATGGTACATGTCAGACGGATCAAAGTCTCTTTGTAGTGTAACGACTTCAAGGCACTGTAGAACATGTCACAGCACCGACCGAGTCTCAGCACTGTAAACATACAGAAATATAGAATTAAGATAAAGGAAGTAAGAGCATTGGAATGTTCTATAAAATATGGAACTTTTAATATTCGGACTTTGTATAATATTTTTACA
Organism: Conomelus anceps; assembly: GCA_948455865.1. Lineage (NCBI taxonomy): Eukaryota > Metazoa > Arthropoda > Insecta > Hemiptera > Delphacidae > Conomelus > Conomelus anceps. Next base: position 110,945,835 of record OX418216.1, read on the forward strand.
AGCGCAAACGAGCGCTCAGTTAAGGGAATTAAAAGTGCTTTTGTTGAAAGAATGGACGTTGGTCAAACTTTGTCAACTTTAGAACACAAACACCTATTCATAGTGTAAACAATGGAGCATCACTTCATATTTACATTGTCGTTGACATTGTTTACAATTGTATAGTTCTATGTCAACGCTTTCTTGTACTCTCATTTGTCAAATGTGCTTCTAGAATTTTCGAGGGAATCCTACACGGCAGTTTGACAATATTGTGTCAATAGAAAGATCTGGAAACAATGCTCTTGTAAATAGGAGACGTTCGCTTGTGGTCAGTCACTTTTGATTCAGGACTGTCACTATTGGGTTTAAGGTTAAAGTTTGTAAGGTATACATTTTATTTTTCAAATATGATTCAAGGATTATTTTTAGTAGAATGTTTTATTTTAAAACACGCTGTGACATTGAGGAAGCAATAAATGTTGAATGGGTCAGAGGTATTTCAATGCTATAGATGAATTCTTTTGTCTTTGACACTGAGATTCTCATAACATTTTTGTTTCTAATATAATTAATGAATTGTCAAGTTTCTTGGAATTAGAGCAGTGAGTAGTCAGTTGGTGTCTTGTGCTGATAGATGCAGGATGGAATAGGAGCTCCCATCTTGCATGGCATCCCATCACAAAAGGGAAAGTTAATTTTACAATTTCATTTATGAGCTAAAGAATAGGCTGACCCCATATCCAATCAACATCTATCTTGGTCTAAAGTTAAAATATTCAGACATGCTAAGCGAGTTGCCAATCCCCTTATTTGTGCTAAATTACTAGCTTGTATAAGTCAGTACAATAAGAATTTATATTTTGTTTTGAGATAACAGTTAGAGGTGAGATGTCAAATTATTATGTTTAAACCTCACTTTACACTAATTTCGCTCAGTGTTCATGAAAAACGTTTATAATAAATAATATGGTGCGGTGCAAATATTGCAATAGCAATTTACTGGCAAATGGCTGTTATGTGACATGTGAGGGCTGTAAGAACTCTTTCCACTTCGGATGTAGTTTGAAGGAGGCAACATACAACAAAATGTCAGAAGATGAAAAGATGAAATGGCGCTGCATCCACATCCACGTATGTAAGGGTTCGAAACAGGGCACGGGATCGGGTAACAAACCCAACTCTGATAGTCTAGAACAACCACCGAATATCAATAATACTGAAATTAAGGAACTTTTACTCTCGCTCAACACCAAAGTTTCTAACGTCGAATCTGTAGTGACTACAATACAAGGAAGTCAAGAGTTTCTATCTGCAAAATATGATGATCTGCTTTCCAAGTTAAAATCCTTAAAAGAAGAAAATCATAAACTTATCAAGGAGGTTGGTCTAATTAAAGATCAATTACGTGACAAGGACTGTATCATCGACGATCTAAAAATGCAACTAAATAATTTAGATCAATATAGTAGAGGATGTAATGTGAAAATTCATGGACTGGATAATCCATCAAAGAAAGAACCTAAGGAATTGTTGAAAACGATTGCAGTAAAGATCGACATTGATTTCAAGGAGGAAGACATAAGTGCTGTTCATCCCCTACCGGAACGAGGAAAGGACCATCCAGCCGTGGTCATTGTGCAATTTGTTTCTAGAGACGTCTGATCCAACTGGTTAAAAAAAAGGAAGAGCCGCTAAACTCACAAATAAAACGATAGGAGGACAAAGTGATATGAAAATATATTTCAATGAGAACTTGACTTCTTACAATAAAAATCTTCGGTTGCAAGCAAAAAAACGAGCTATGAACTCATGAACTATAAATTTGTTTGGACAAATACGGGAAAAATTTTGGTTCGAAAAGCGGAACACAGTCCAGTAATAAATGTTGTGTCTTTGGAGGATCTATCAAAACTTGTTTAAAACAGCTTGTATTCTATGTTTCACTTTTCATCAAATTACGGTAACTGAATGAATTTCGATATTGATGATGTGATAATACAACGGAGCTTGCCCTGTAGGTCTTATCTCTCTGTAGATACCTGGCTGAATGATAGTTCAATTATCAAACAGAACCTTGTAAACTCTAATATTAATCACACAATTAATTTTATTCATCTTAATGTACGATCTATGAGACAGAATTTTGATACACTTCTTCTCTATATAAAGGATGCAAACATTGATATTATTTTACTTTCTGAGATAAATATTGATCATAACATGAGTAACATATTTAATATTCAAGGCTATAAATCTATTTATAAATTTCCTACTAAAAACACAGAGCATGGTTTAGCTATTTTCTTAAAAAAAAACAACATCGCTTTTACGGTTTTCAATCCTCAGACACCAATAAGAATTTTGAATTCCAAATTCTAAAAGTTTCCGTTTGAAGCTTAAATTTTAATATCATATGCTTATATAGACCTCATTGTGTAAATAAAATTAATTTTATATCCGATCTAGAAAACTTAATATTAGAATTTGACAATAAATGTAATTTAATCATTGTGGGAGATGCTAACTTGGATCTTTTAAAGCGAAATGACCAGAATGTTAACTTATATGAGTCTATGCTTAATGCATATGGATGTATAAAGGGCATTTCCATTGTAACTCGTGAAGAACCAAGACTTGAAATTCTTTCTAGATCTTGTATTGATCATTTATTTTTTAGATTGAGTGATAAGTTTGAGGTGGAAACTGGTGTTATTAATGTTAAAATATCTGATCACTACATCATCGCCTGTAATATAAATTTTAATGAAGTACATTTAAATAACTCGAGCTCTACAAATGATATGAAGAAAAAATTTATAGATAACCTTTTAATGCATAAGTCACTAAATTTTATCTACTGGGATATAACCAACCTCTTTCATTCCCCAAATCTAATCTATGATTTTATTCAATCTAATTATGCTAACTCTTATAAAATAGCAACAACTAAAATGAGTTCTCATTCTATTCACTCTACAAGCCATGTCTTTAATAATGATTGGATGACAGATGATTTGTATAACCAGCATAAAGAGAGGGATAAACTATTTAAACGTTGGAAAAATAATATATCTAATGTAACTTATAGATTACAATATTGCGCTTTCAGAAATAAAATCAATAAACTAATAAAAACTAGAAAAAAAGAACATATAATAATGAAATTTAAAAATGCAAATACCAATAAATGGCATTTTAGGTCGCAGAACAAGAGATGATTCTGATAATGCAATCATAGAAGAATTTTCAGGATTATTTTCAGGCCGTAATCTTTTTACTGTTTTTGCTGCTTCATTTATACGAAACAGAGCTAAAACCTTACACAAATGCCCTCACAAGTTAATGCAACATCAACAGTCACCTTCAATTCAAAGTTTTCGCATTAAAAAGGCATCTTCAGAATCAGAAGATATCCTTAAACTAATTGATAAACTAAATAAAAATAAATCACCAGGCGTTGACAATATATGTGTAGCTGATGTTCAGACGATTAAAGATAAAATTTGTTCACCAATTTGTAATTTGATAAACTCATCCATAAGAAGAGGTATATTTCCTAATGCATAAAAAATTGCAATTGTAAAGCCTATTTTTAAATCCGGTTCACGGTGCAGCCTATCGAATTATAGACCAATTGCCATTCTCCCTGTTTTGGAAAAAATATTTGAAAAATATATTTCTATAATTTTGAATAAATACCTCGAACGTAACAACTTAATATCCAAATCTCAATATGGGTTTCAAAAAGGTAAGGGTACTGAACAGCTTTTAGTAGAATTTACAAATTTAATCAACACACACCTGAACAATAGATTGCATGTTGTGGCCCTTTTTATAGACTATTCTAAAGCTTTCGATACACTAGATCACCAAATCCTTTTATCTGAACTGAAAAATATTGGAATCTCTGGATATATGTGGAAATGGTTTGAAAGTTATTTATTAAAACGCTCATTTTTTATGAAGCTGAGCGACAATGTTAGCGACTTGTTCCAATATGAGCTGGGTGTACCCCAAGGAAGTATTTTGGCCCCTATTTTATACAACATCTATGTGAATGCAATGCAATCAGTGATAAATAATGGAGAACTGTTTATGTATGCAGATGATACTGCTTTAATTGTTGCGCACAAAAACTTGGATGTAACTGAGAAGCTAATTCAAGATTATTAAAATAACATTTTACGCTGGTCTCATGACAGAAATTTAATAATTAACACAGCAAAAACAGTTGTACTGCATTTTAGAACCCCTCATACTATTGTGAACCGTACCCCCATTATTAAGAACCATGAATGTAACTGTCTGCTTTTGAACACATGTAATGACTGCTCCTGTTCTCCCTTGACAATCGCTAATAATACTCGTTACCTTGGAGTAACCTTAGATGATAGGCTTAAATGGGAATCTCATATTGATTATATTTCAAACAAATTACGAGCTTTAAGTGCAAAAATTTTCTACTTGCACAGTAATATACCTGCTGACAGTCTTTACTTAATTTACAAATCTCTATCAGAATCAATTATAAGATATGGAATTGAGTCTTGGGGAAGTGCTGCCAATTACCTTTTGGATAGAATTGAAAGAATTCAATTCAGAACCCTTAAGTGTATCATGTCTGGATTTAATCGGTTGAATTTCACTATTGAGGATAAGCAATCTGTTCAAACTTTCTTTCACACTCTCACTCCGAGGAACTTTTATCTGTATAAAGTCATACTCATGTTCAAGGATAATCACGCTCATAGACATTTTGCTCCAATCCCACATTACAACTTGAGAACAAACAATGTTAACTGCATTCCCAGATTTAATAATTCATATGGAAAAAGATCATTGAGATATCTCCTTCCCAAACTATTCAATAGCTTACCAATCAATATTCGTGATTATACCAAGGAAGACGTTTTCCATTACATCATTACACATACTATACAAACTTAGTAATCTTATATTTCTAATTATATTTGTTAAATCATATTGAATTCCGAATTTTATTACATCCTTAAAACTTTGTTTACCTTTTTGATTTGATTTTATTTATTCTAGCACACGGAGGTTGCTACTTTTTCTTTGTTATGTTTTGTTTTCCATTGCTGGTAAAATCTTAGTTAACATAATAATCGCGTTACACCACCGCCGCATCAGAGCGACCAACTATTTTTATAGTATTTTATTTATTAGTTTTTTTTCTTACTTGTTTAGTTTCATTTCTTTTTCTTTACATACATTAGACTAATATTCAATTCAATTTCCACCATAACCTTCATTTTCCCTATTCTTCTTTTCCCTAATTTCTTCTTTTTTGGAATTTGTATTGTATAATTGATTTTCATTTTGTAATTTATATTATGTTGGCACCTGCTGAAAAACCCACAAGAATTAGCGGGACCTTTATTTGGAACTTGTAAATAAATAAATGATTGATTGATTGATATAGATTCAATTCTATTTTGAGCGAGTAAACAATCATTGCAATCAACCTGAGCTATGCAGGTAGTATTACATATTTGGCATAGACGGTTACAGGACTCGAGTGAAAAACAAGCTCTGATAACAGAGCTTGATAACTAGAGTGAAAACAGAGCTAAATCGCGTCAGTTACAAGACGACATCCTGCGCTCTTTGGACATGAATGGTGACTATAACCAGTAGTGCATTTCGGCGATTAGTGTCAGGATAACTGTCAAGTTGTGATAAGGCTATTAGTATATTAGTGATAAACAAACTTTTTTGGGCTAGTGAGTTCATCGTTCATTATTGAACAGCTGATTGGACTTTTATTAACTGTTATTGATCAACTTATGTGACAGTTATTAATTATTAGCTTTGGACAGTGATTAATCTTGAGATTGGAATATTCTTTGTTAGTTGAAAGTTATTGAACTGTTTGTTTGTTTTATTGATTTCTTGACTGATAATTACTTGTTAGTGTCTGCTGTTGAGTTGAATGTGTAAATACAATTCGAGTGCTTTCAAGTGTTGTCAGCATTATTTTAGTTAGAATAGATTAAAATTAGGGGTTTCTAGATGTGATTTGCAACAAGATGTATAGTGGGAAGTCTGTAAAGCCTTCTCTGTACAATAAAATGAGTTGAAGAATTGACATGAGACTTAATTCAATAATAATAATAGTTTGTACAATAAAATAAATTGAGACTTGAGGCTTCCTTATATCATGACTTGAAAAGTAATTATACAATGGGGTTTCAAGTCACCCTTGAGTATTCTATTGATCCATTGAGAATTCTAAATTCATTAACGTCTTTAATTGACAAATTGATCCTAAGTGCGACAACAACACTGCTGCACAAGAAAACGCTGTTACAAGTAAACGCATAATATGATTTGTCAAGTGCATTTCTTTCACCAGGAAGCGATGAAACGCGAACACTTGAGTAGCATCATCACTATCATCACTAGAGAAATAGCTTTTGTAGAGCTTCTCAGCTGCCATTCTACAGAGTAAATAGTTTCAGAATGTCTGAGTAAGTTATTAAGTCTGTAGTAGCTGAGAGTATATGATTGTGTACAATAGCTGAACTACATTAGATAGACTATAAACTCACAATACTACTACTATCACTCGTTACTTCAATCCTGAAGTGTCGCGATCCCATGGTCTATCTCATGATATCAACTTACGCGTCTCGTCATTTCCCTCCACTTGTCTCGATCCATCACATTCTGCACGTTTTCCTTTAGAGGTATACCGGTGAACTGTTTCACCTGGTCAAGCCATCGTTTTGGAGCCCTTCCTCTGGGTCTCGCACCCTCAATCTTTCCCTGCACAACCAATTTCTCTAAATTATCGTTTGGTCTCCTACTTATGTGGCCGAAGTACCTTAGAATTCGCTGTTTTATTGAGGTTGAAAGCCTTTCTTTTATATTCAGCTCTTGCAATATTGACTGGTTGGTCCTATGAGCAGTCCACGGGATTCTCAGGAGCCTTCTCCACACCCACATTTCAAAAGCATCCAGTTTAGCCAAATCTGTCGCCTTCAATGTCCAAGCTTCAGCTCCATACAGTGCAACGGGAAAGACGAGTGTTCTAACCAGTCTACATTTTGTTACAGACGATATGTGGTTATCCTTCCAGACCTTATTGAACTTGGTCATGGCCGTCTTAGCCAGGGCTATCCTTCTCTTGACCTCCATTGAAGAGCCTCCATCGCTGTTTATGAAAGATCCCAGGTAATTGAACTCTCTTACCATTTCCACCCCTTGTATATCCGGTGATTCAGTAACTTTCTTAAGGCGATCAATGACCATTAGTTTTGTCTTTTGACGATTGAGTCTCAGTCCAAACAAGAGGCTTTCTCTTTCCACTCTTTCCAGCAATTGGCTCATTTCCTGTGCATCCCCCGCAATCAGTGTGGTGTCATCGGCATACCTGAGGTTGTTTATCCTTCTCCCACCCACACTCACGCCACCTTCCCAATCACTGAGACATCTTCTAAGTATGTATTCCCCATATACATTGAACAGAAGAGGGGAAAGCACACACCCCTGTCTCACTCCTCGTTGTATATTGAAGCTCTCGGAGGTTCTGGCTTCCAGTCGAACAACGGCTGTACTATTTTCATATAGCTGTCTCAGTAATATAACAAGGTGTTGCGGGGTTCCCAGATCAAGGAGAGCCATCCAAAGTTTCTGCCAGTTTACACAGTCAAATGCTTTGCTATAATCAAGAAAACATAAGTATGTTGTTGTTCCAAATTCTCTTGCCTTTTCTATTATCTGTCTCACATTCAAAATCTGTTCCCTAGTGCCTCTACCACTCATGAATCCTGCCTGTTCCTGTGGGATCTGCCATTGCAAAAAACTCTTTAGACGCTGGAATAGGATTCGAAGCATCACTTTACTTGGATGTGACATCAGAGCAATAGTTCTGAAATTGCCGCATTTTTGGCTGGAGCCTTTCTTGTGCAATGGTATAAAGGTTGACCTGCTCCAGTCAACAGGCCACTGGCCTGTCTTCCATATTTTGTTGCATATTTTGAGAAGGAGACAGATGCCACTTGAGTCAAGCTGTTTCAACATTTCAGCACTTATATTGTCCTCACCTGTACTTCTATTGCATTTCAGGAGGTGGATTGCCTGCTCTACTTCCGCTCTTATAATATCAGGCTCCAAGTCTACATCTTCAACAGAGGGTACCTCATACTCTCCCTGTTCTGTATCTCCACACCTGAACAGACCTTGACAGTACCTCCGCCACACCTCAATCACCCCATCAATCTCAGTAACAATCCCTCCATTCTCATCCTCAACCTTCCATACCTTAGGCTTGAAACTCACAATATTAGACAGTAAACATTGAAATTGATGTTTCTTAGATGACATGAAAATAATAGGTGACAAACAGAAATAAATTTGAAAGTACTCACATTTTCGGAAATTTCCAAACGTATATTCCAAAGTTTTCAGCGTTTCAATAGATTTTTTATTATAATTTTTCTTCTGCATGTAATGCCATATGAGTCTACTCAGGTACTGAAGAAGCCTGTGAACAGGGATACGTCAGTTAATGATGGACTTGTGAGACAGTGAATGTGTAATTAGAATAGTTTAATAATCCATTTAAAAACATCATAATAATGCTGAAACAGCAACATAAACCTGTACCCCGACTTTTCCAAACTTGAAAATGAACCATGTCATAATTTTGTACAAGCAAGAACAAATTTTTTACCCCTTCCCATTTTTAGGTAAGAGTGATTCAAAAGTCGGGGTACAGGTTTATGGCTGTCTCCGACTTGCTCAAATTTCAAGCAAAAGTAACACCATCAATATCATATAATTTTGTACCACCAAAAGAAAATGTTGAACCCTCCCCCATTTCGGGGTACAAGCGATTCAAAAGTCGGGGCCTTGACCCCGACTTGCGCAAACAGCGATAAAATATATATAAAAATATTGCAATAATTTTGTACCATAAAAAAAAAATTGTACCCTCTCCCATATTGGGGTACAAGCGGTACAAAAGTCGGGGGCTACACCCCAACTTGCCCTTATAGAAATAAAAACTGAACCAAATTATTGCAATAAAATTTAGTACGGTAACCCTCATTATGAGAAATGTCGGTGACATTTATGGCCCTTCGTTTGTTTCCAGTTCCTGTATCAAAGAATACCACGTTTTAAATATTGCTGGCATATCTTATTAATAGCATAAATACATCTGTGTCCGGAGATCTAACTCTGATTTGTGAATTATCTTGACAATATTTTGAAGCATGGAAGTAGTGTAGTATTATTTTGGTACCTGCTTCCTTTTCTGAAGAGCATAGGTCTTCTTGTGTTGTATGATCGTAAAAAACGTCTTTACTAGAAAAGCAAGTACATTTATTACCATGTGACAAGTAAAGATTCCTATCATGTGAGATTGCTTGGTAATGTTGCCCCCCCCCCCCCCCCAACTTACAAAAGTGAATAAGAAAACGTGAATATAAAATGCAATGTGAATATAATTAATGGTTGAAATCTTTATAAAGTAGACAAATAATTATTATTCATGATAATAAATTATGAACAACGATAAACATGCTACCCCACTCTCACCCGATTGAGGGAGGATTATGACAGTGTTGAGGCGGGAACAGGGGTTGATGAACCTCCCCACCCTACAAAATAATATTATAGGAGTGAGTTATTTGTTTGTGCATAAAAGCGATACTTGTTGACTTTATTGCATGATAGGCATATGCTAATAGTGGATTTAAGGTGAGTGTTGGGGAGGGGGTGAGAGGGGTATTTCAACAAATGTGTACATCCCTATTTAGGGCTCTGTGGCTATTTTTCAAGAATTATTGCTGAAATAAACTGCTAAAAGTTGCTTAGGAATGCCTTAAAAGGTGTTATAATAAGGAGGGTCGATGTGGCTGTAGAACATGAAATTGGTTTCTTTTAATCATCCCCCTCCCATCATGAATTTTAATTGTGAAAACAAAGATGCAACTTGTACAAAATTGATTGCACTTCCACATGATGTAGGAGTTACCACGATAAAATGCATTTATTTTGAGTTGTGTTCAGTGAAATCAGGAGGTTTCGTCAATTTTTAAAAATGCCCCAAAAATGACCTTTTTTGGCTGAGCTGGGTGAAAATCAACATTTACCACTCATTTTGTAGGGAATTTTATTGGCTTTCAGTTTGATACGAAAAAATTTTCTAACTGGCGAAGTTTTAGAGTTATAGGCCAAAAACTGAAAATGGACCAATTTGGGGGGGGTTTTGGCCCAATGGTGGGGATATGATGTAATTTAAATAGGGCAAACACCTAAATTCTTAAAGTACATATCAATACAAACAAAAAAATGTATGTGTCGAAAATTCCCCCATGGGGGGGGGGGGGGGAATACACCAGCCTCCGCTCTATAAGCTGTGTGTGAGAGAAAGAGCGAAAAAGACAGCGTATGTCGTTTTGATATTATTAGTGAAGAAATGTCAACAGAAATACGGCAACAGTGCGCCCATATTTCCGTATGAAATAGCATTGCCATAAAACTCCTTACTGCATTCTAAGGTTTGCACAGAGTATAGTCCCCTGTCTTCCACTACCACACATAAAATTATTTTGTACCTCTTCTCATTTCGGGGTATTGTGGTACAAAGAGCCATGAATTAAATTTTGTTGTTGGTGATACAAAAAGGTAAAAAGGTGGTATGAAAAGGAGCAGGTGGTGGATGATGAGGAGGGGAAGTAGGAGGATGCGGAGATTGATGAGGAGGAGGAGGTTGAAGAATGAGAGGAGGAGGAGGATGATAAGGAGGGAGTAAAGGAGGAGGAGGAGCAGAAGGAGATGAGTCAATTCTTGAAACAATTATTTATCTGCAGCTTTCCGAACATTTTGAGCAATTCGGTTTCATGGATGAATCTCAGTTTGGTTTCAGGAAAAATAAATCTACAGTAGATGCCCTTCAGGTTATGACAAAGAAAATAATACTGACATTTGAACAGGGAAGCTTTGTTTGCTCAGGCCACTTTTTGTGACCTGAGTAAGGCTTTTGATTGTGTCGACTATAAGATTCTTCTTGAAAAATTGAGCTATTATGGAGCTGGACACATGGCTGTTGAACTTTTGGAATCATACCTAATGAACCGTAGTCAATTGGTTGCTGTTGGATGTGATGTGTCTTCCATGTTAAATGTACAATCAGGGGTGCCACAGGGCTCGGTACTTGGACCGTTCCTTTTTCTTGTTATGATTAATGACCTACCAGCTCACATAAGGTCGGAAACAGTGCTATATGCAGATGACACCACATTCTTGCATTCGAATAATGATTTAAGTAGCCTTTTAAATGATACTCAAAACACCATAGAACAGGCAGCGCTTTGGTTTAGAGCAAATGGCTTTGTTCTCAACGAGGGTAAGACTGAGTAAATGAAATTGTCTAATGACTTGTGAATGAGTCTAAGGAATGGAGTCCCTCTCAACAATCCATCTAGTGTGAAGTTTCTAGGTATTTATATGGATCCAAAACTTTCTTGGGAGCCCCATATCAAATATGTAAGCTCTAAACTGTGCTGAGTAATTTATCTACTAAAAAGTCTTGTTAATTTGGTGCCAAAAAATATCTAAGATCATCCTATTTTTCATTTTTCCATAGTTATAATTTCATATATATTTCCTACTAGTCTATCTGAAATTATCTCTATTTTTTCATCTACTTTCGTCTCTGTCCTGATATTATTTAATTTGAAACCCACCATGTAATGATCTGCTAGTTTTGTTTTAATAATCATTGTTTCTATTTGGTTTGGGTTTATTCTGGTGTTTATATGGTCTATGCATGTTGATGTTATATGGTCAGCATTGTTGGTTCTTTTATTCCCGTTTGCAATCCAGCTGCATACAATATATTCAGATAACTTTGTGATTGCAGATTGATATTTTCCTCTAGGACATCAATATTTATATCTCCCATAATTATCAGATTCTTGCTTTTTTTTACTAGTGCAGATTGCAGCCAATTTTCTATTTGGTTGTTAAACTGGTATATACTACTCGATGGTGGTCTGTAGAATACAGCAATCAAGTACTTCTTTTTATTCATAGATAATTCAAATATCAGTGATTCGCTAGCTGTGAAATCTTGAGGTATTACATTGATGTTCAACTCATTTTTATAGTACCTATATCAGTATACCACCACCAGATCTTTGCTCTCTACTATAGCTTATGTGATTAAAGTTTGGGATATCATATGAGACTATCTCTTCCTCTTTCAAGCTAGTCTCGATCAATATGAGTAATTTTACTCTATTTAGTGTTTTCCCTAAGGTTGCTATTGGTGTGTCCCAGTGTTTCTTTATGCTTCTAATATTTATCATGATGCATTCAAATGTATTTTCTTCTGTAATTGAATTTTTGAAATCGTGAATACTATTGAAAGTCTTTGTATTTGTTCTATTTCAAATAATCGATCCATACTTAATGATTGAGGAAATTATTTTATTTAATTCATGTAATTTGTGTAGTGAATTAATTATTTTAGGGTTTTAAGATTTTAATTCACTTTTTTATATTGTGTTGTTGGGCTTTTGTGTGTGTTGCTGTGAGCCCTATTTTATTAATAAATTTTAGTATTTTTCACATCATTTCTACTCTATTATTCAACATCATAGAAGGTGAAGGAATTATAAATTGTCCTTCCATTTTGATATGGATTGTCATTGAAAACTCGTATTATCTATAGGCCTAACGGTATTGATAAGATAGATTTAATCTCTGTTGAGCATTTATTACATTCCTGTACGTTGAGTTAGTTGGGATCATTAAGCTTTCTTGTTAACTCACCTTAACCTTAACTTAACCTTACTCATTCTTTATCATTGCATTTGTCTATAAAAGTTGTGTGCCTGTTTGTTATTACTTGATCTTGTTTGTTATATGTGATTTACTCATAATTTGTTGTCTTTTATAATTTCACAGTGAAGTGATGAAGTTTATCTGCTAATTATTACAAGTAACCTATTCATAAAGTGTGTCCTATTATACAATCTATCAAGTTTTCTGATACCTACAACAAATTATTTATTCAGTTAATTTTTATAATTTTGTAGATTTAGGAGACCAGCAAAACAGTGCACACAACTTGATTGAATTTTTCAATGGGTTGGACGATGGAAAAAAAAAGAAAAAATATTTTTGGATTTCACAATAAAAGAGTCAATACCTATTCCTTACCTCTCACACTTTTAATTTTTATAGTGAATATTGTCTTTGTTCTATAGGCCTATGTATAAGTATTCTAACTGTATGTTTTTCAACTGATCACTATATTTTTAACTTAATGTTCTGTGATATCATTCTTTGAATGCACTCGTATTTTATTATCCTCTGTTGATTTTTTAATATATATTTTTCCCTCTCTGCTCCATATATATCTGAATCCTTGTTGTATCGCCTCCTGTTTTATCTCCCAGAATAGTTTTTCGAACTCCCTCGATTGATTTTCGGCCAGGTCAATTTTTTCTTTGTTGTTTATATCCAGGATGTCTTCATTTGTGATTTGCGTTTTCCTTTTTTGTAGTATGATGTTTCGCTCCTTCTTGTTCTTCATTTTGACTATAATATTTGCATTAAATTGAAAATTATGAATTATAAATTATACATTATAAATTATAAATGAAAAATTTTAAATTATAAATTATATATTATAAATTATAAATTTATAATTTTTATAAATTGAAATATATAGCATAATTTTATGGGGTAACTCTTCTCATATAAATGACATTCTTCTTCTTCAAAAAAAAGCACTAAGGGTTATTACTGAATCGCCATTTTTAGAGCACTGTAAGCCTTTATTCCAAAGTAACAAAATCTTAACTGTAATAAATCAGTATATATATTCTGTGTTAATATATACAAAGAAAAATCTGCACAATTTCCAGATAAGAAATAATATTCATTCATTTAACACTAGATTCAATAAGCGCATATACAGGGTGGGGGAAATGTTTGGAAACGGCTTAATATTTCATATACAAAGGTGATTTTGCGGTAGGTATGATTGAGGATCCTACTCAAATTGAAAATACTATTTTACTGTGACTTTAAAAATCTGGTCCGCCATCTTGGAACCGCCATTTTGAATGTAACTTTTTTTTTTAAATAGGAAGGGGGTCATGCGATACATGATTTCAATACGGAATTTTAAGACAAAATGAATGCCGAAAACCGCACATCGATATGTCAACCCGTTTCGGAGATATTTACATTATTAATCGATACCATGAAAAGCAGAAATGAAATAAATAAGTACATTAAAATCTTACCTATCAAATTTTTTGTTAATAGTGTTTGCTAATAAACATTAAAACCCAATTATTTTAATAAATGTTCAAACTGTTTTCCTTCAGCTGTTTGACAATGTGCTAATCTTAAATAATAGCCATCAAGCACATTTTGAATCATTTCGCGTGATGAACATCTGACTCTGGATATCATAATATCAACAATAATCATGATATCAACCTAAAATCATCTGTAATAATCCAACTGATTTAATGAATTCTTTTTCAATCATGAAGTAGTGAGTGTGTTTAAAGTCGTTCGCAATGGCATTTTTAAATGAAACCGAGAGAATAACTTTGTTAATGATGCGCGGCTATGGAGATAGAGTATGGTCTTACCAAGAAGTTTCTGATTTATTTAACGAAACATTTCCCAACAGAAATCCAATTAGTAAAAGTGTTGTTTTTAAGACAGTAAAGCGGTTTCAAGAAACGGGCAAAGTGACTGATCGTGCTCGCACTGGAAGAACAAATACTGCCACCAACAATGAAAAATCTTTAGAGGTAATGCAATCATTTGTTGAAGATCCGCATACATCAACTAGAAGCGTTGCCAAGGAACATGGTATGTCTACTCGTTCTGTCAGAAAAGTTCTTAAGGAATCTCATTTCCATCCGTTTAAGCTTCATGTATTACAAGAACTGAATGAGGATGATTTCGACCGCCGGGTAGAGTTTTGTGACATAATGATGAACAAGTATGACAATGATCCAAACTTCTTTAATAATGTAGTATTTTCGGATGAAGCTACGTTCATGCTTAACGGCAATGTAAATAAGCAAAACTATCGTTTCTGGACCGATGTCAACCCATACTGGATGAAGGAGGGTCATACACAGTATCCTGAAAAATTAAACGTATGGGCTGGTATGGTAAATGGTCACATTGTAGGACCATTTATTATCGAGAATAATTTAACAGGTGCCATTTACGAGAACATGTTAATAAATTTGATCGTTCCAGCCATCCAGAACATCAACGGACAAGAGTTACATAACTTGTGGTTTCAACAAGATGGGGCGCCCCCTCATTATGCATTAGGAGTGCGGGATATATTGAACCAAACATTTCCCCAACGCTGGATAGGTCGTAGAGGTGCAATAGAGTGGCCCGCTAGGTCACCTGACCTCTCTCCACTTGATTATTTCTTTTGGGGCTACATGAAAGACAATGTGTACAAAAAGAAACCAGCAACAATTAATGAACTGAGAGAATGTATAACTGAAGTGGCTAACAGAATTCCACGCGAAATGATTCAAAATGTGCTTGATGGCTATTATTTAAGATTAGCACATTGTCAAACAGCTGAAGGAAAACAGTTTGAACATTTATTAAAATAATTGGGTTTTAATGTTTATTAGCAAACACTATTAACAAAAAATTTGATAGGTAAGATTTTAATGTACTTATTTATTTCATTTCTGCTTTTCATGGTATCGATTAATAATGTAAATATCTCCGAAACGGGTTGACATATCGATGTGCGGTTTTCGGCATTCATTTTGTCTTAAAATTCCGTATTGAAATCATGTATCGCATGACCCCCTTCCTATTTAAAAAAAAAAGTTACATTCAAAATGGCGGTTCCAAGATGGCGGACCAGATTTTTAAAGTCACAGTAAAATAGTATTTTCAATTTGAGTAGGATCCTCAATCATACCTACCGCAAAATCACCTTTGTATATGAAATATTAAGCCGTTTCCAAACATTTCCCCCACCCTGTATATAGGCCTACCACATCATAGATTATCTAAGTCGCTAAACAGTTTTGAGGTGATAGGGCAAAAACTTTTCAATAGGCTCCCATTTTACTTACATGACTCATCCCTACACATTTTCAAAACGAAAATACACAACTGGTTGATTGAGCATCCATTTTATAGGTTGGACGAATTTTATGAATGTGACATTAAAAATTTGTGAATTTTATGTAAGAAATCATCTAATTTAAATCAATGATTTTATAACTACTTGAATATAGGACTGATATTAGAAATATGTGTATGTATGTATATCACTATACATTATGTAAATGTATATATTATTCTCATAACTTTATTCTTGACGTTGTCTGTTGCTATTGTGTTGGCCTTTTGACAATAAAATTTTATTTATTTATTTAGTCTCTATGACACGAAAATGTTTGACCTGAGTGAGTAGAAATTTCATTTATTCACAATTATAATTAACTGCAAGTCATTAAATTTCTATAAAAAGTAAATATTAACAACGCAGATGGCAGATGGTATGGAACAAGAAATCCAAGAATTAAATTAAAACTTGTAGATAGGTTATTACACATTCTAGAAATTTTCACAGATTCAAAGATTAAATTGAATTCGGCAACCAGCTAGTCTTTTTAATTTATCTTCACGTTCACCTTATACCTCTCATTTCTCTCCTCCTTCAGAGAACTCCTCCTTCAAGGAGAGGCAGTCTGTATTTATACTGGATAATCAGGAAGTGTAGGTGGGGGTAGCTGGGGGATGGTCTCTCCCACCTTAAGGCGGTCTATCAGACCTAACCTAAGGTTAGGTTAGGTTTAATACATTAATATTAGTGATTTCTTGTCTAGTTACAAGAATTGGTTGTATTTCAAATAGATATCACAACCCACGCATACAGGAATTGAATTAAACATGATACTTGTAACACATTTATTCAACTCAGCCACACTAGTATAATATTCAAAGTGATTAGTAGAACAAATTTATAACTCTTCTGAATAACATTATGTAGACTAATACAAACAAACAAAAGGTGTTCTACACAAATTATTTTTTTAGTCAACATGGATTACACTAGTACCTAATACCTAATTCTACGCTCAGTGACAGATTACAACATCAGATATAATTTCATCAACCTTATATTCGTGATTACACACCAAGGAATAATGATTAAAGACCTTATATTCAATCACGGTAAGTAGAAGAACAACGTCGCAATATGAATGCCTGTCACCATTGATCTTCTTCAATATACTGTAAACTGAGTATCATAATATTGAGGAAGAACAAAGCACTGACTATGACATTACATTGTTTGTCAAAAATGGAGCTATTTATATATTTTTTAAACTATCAATAAATAACAAAACTAGACAAATAAATTTAGAAGGATAAACTTCTTCTCCACCTCCTCCTCCTACTCCTCATCATCCTTCACCTCCTACTACTTTTCGCACCACCTTTTTACCTTTTCGTACCACCGACAACATTTAATTCTTAGATCTTTGTACCTCAATACCCCGAAATGAAAAGAGGTACAAAATTATTTTTGTATGGTAGCCTAACGGAAGAAAGAGGACTAGTTCTTTACATTCTTGATCTTCATTCAAATTCAGGTACAGATCACGCAAATTATCTGTGCGAGTGGTCTCAAGAGTCGGGAATTAGGCGGGCGGGGCGGAGGAGATTCAGTAAGCTTGCTTTTCGAATAACATCGCCTACCCAGTCAGCGTCTTTTCATCAGCGTCTATAAATATATTTATGTCTATTGTATTGCAGGAGCAATAAGATAAGACACAAACAATAAGACACAATAGTCATCATAATTGCAATAATAATCATAGCTGCTGCCAGTAGCCAGTCTCGCTAGTGACATTCCCAACTTGAGAACGCTTGCACATAATTTCAACTCCGTACTTACGGGAACCTTTTTTATCGACAAATCTATTCTATTATGATATTAAACATATATAGAGATATTCTATTAAAATTTAAAAGCTGAATTGAATACGGTATTAAGTCTTAATTAAAAAATGTTGGATATATTCTTTCTTTATTTATTGTATGGCTTCCAATGGTGGGGAGGCGCTCACGACAGTTCCACCTCGCCTATTCAGCCATGTTACAGGTTTAACATAGCAAAATGTTATGTTGAAAAATATTAAAAATGTTATTTTTAGTATCCCATGATATAGTCTTTTGATTCTCATGACTCATCTCAGAATTAGAAAATACTTTGTTTAGAGTGCTAAGCTATTTATTCTCTGACAAAACGAATTTTCAATTTGTTGGAGGATATAAGAGGACATAAGTAATCCACTTATGAATGTTTTTTATTAGATTTAAAGCAATCTAAAACACTACCATTCCCCTCTACCCACCAAAAGCTCCACATTTTAATCATCCCTTTGATGTGGCTAATTTTGATCATTTTCCGATAGTCCAGGTTTGACTACTGTGTGAAATCCAGTTATTATTATTAATTCACCAATTTTATAAAGTTGGCCGATTTTGATGAATATTAATGGAATAATAAATGTTTTGTGAGGATTCAGAATATGAAAGAATTATTTAAGTATCTTTAACCTATCAAGAATTTTGTAGTTTGAGAAGAGGATAACTCACTGCATAGCATCAATTTGCAATGTTGCACTATTATGATGACGCGTAATGAAAACACAATAATTGGTGTGTGTGGAGAAACCAGCGAACACAAGACCAAATATTGGTCTCATGTGTTCGCTGGGAGAAACAAATAGCTTACAGCCAGAGAAACATCTCTTTTGCTCTCCTTGCGACTCTACTTCAATAGATGTTTTTATCCCAACTGTAGCAGCAAGCTTACACGCGCACAGATATTTTGCGCCATCTGTATGTAAAGACAATAATTGACAATTTATTATCGTTCTTCTGTATCAAGCAATTTGATACGTAACTATTTGTACACTGATAAGCCGAATGGAGAGAGGGTACAATATTATTTTCAACAGGAACAGGGCTAATTCTAACCAATTTTGATTTTTTTAAAGATTTTTTCAAGTATATTATGGCAATAATTTGTAATTTATGACTGTTCTTCTGTATCAAACAATTTGATAAGTAACTTTTAGAACCCCACTACCATGAAATGAGAAGGTGTAAATAATTATTTATGAGTGGTAATGGAATAAAGAAGACTGTTACTGAACAAGGGTTACTAAATTTTATTGCAATAATTTGGTTGTTTTTATTTCTATAAGGGCAAGTTGGGGTCTAGCCCCCGACTTTTGTACCGCTTGTAAAC
Organism: Conomelus anceps; assembly: GCA_948455865.1. Classification (NCBI taxonomy): domain Eukaryota; kingdom Metazoa; phylum Arthropoda; class Insecta; order Hemiptera; family Delphacidae; genus Conomelus; species Conomelus anceps. The sequence continues at coordinate 110,965,144 of OX418216.1, forward strand.
CTAATATAGGAGAGGGTAAAAAATTATTGCAATATTTTGGTTTATGTTTTATCGCTATTTGCGCAAGTTGGGGTCTAGCCCCCGACTTTTGAATCGCTTGTATTTTTTAGGTTTTAAATTTTTTTTTGGGTGTTACAAAATGGTACAAAATTATTTGATATTATGGTATTTCTTGAAATTTGAGCAAGTCGGGACAGCCATAAACCTGTACACCGACATTTGAATCGCTCTTACTTAAAAATGGGAAGGGGTACAAAAGTTTTTTTGGTGGTACAAAATTATTGCAATATTTTGGTATATGTTTTATCGCTATTTGCGCAAGTCGGGGTCCAGGCCCCGACTTTTGAATCGCTTGTACCCTGAAATGGGGGAGGGTTCAACATTTTTTTTTGGTAGTACAAAATTATAAGATATTAATGGTGTTACTTTTGCTTGAAATTTGAGCAAGTCGGGGACAGCCATAAACCTGTATCCCGACTTTTGAATTGCTCTTACCTAAAGATGGAAAGGGGTACAAAATTTGTTCTTGGTGGTACAAAATGGTGACATGGTTCATTTTCAAATTTGGAAAAGTCGGGGTACAGATTTATGTTGCTTGCTGAAACTACGTTGCTTGCACAGTCCAGCATACAATAATCGATAATAATCACCATCGCAAAATCAAACACATACTGTGGAGTGGAGGTTTTCAAGCGACTCCAATGCATCATACACCACCTAACAGAATCTGTCTAATTATGATTATCATCCAGTATTGAGCAAGCACGTTAAAATTAAACGTCAAGCTGCAAGCACTAAACCCATTGTAGATCGGATTCAATAAAAATTATATAAATATATAAATTATTATAAAGATTATAAAAATATATTTTTTAATATATTATTTAAAGATTATATAAATATATTGAATATATATTCAGTTACAAAAAATGGGAAATTGTAATACTTCACAGCATATGGAATGAGGGATGGCACGCGCTGAGCTTTGGCAGAAAAAATTATCCTTGTTGTTGGAAGCAATACCGTAATAAAGTAGACCAAAAGATTGATGAGAAAAATATAGAATTTAATGTTTAAAATTATAAAACCATTTTATTGTTTTAAATGATAAACATTTATAATTATGATCCATTCTTAACTACATACAATTACAAAACTATACAACGATTATTTTATTGAAAAATTTCAATGTTAAAAATAATGATATAGAGTGCGTTAAAAAGTTTCAATGTTGATTTCCCCTGAATATGGAAAGGAAGACAGTTTCCAGGAACAGGAAAAAATAGTGGCATGTCACCCGACAAGTGCAGCTATAGTTGGTTAGTTAAAAATAACTGACTGTCACCAAAAATCATCAACTAAAGTTCGAACATTACAAAAATTATGACTACCTGTAATTCTACTAATTCTATATGATATTTAACCTGCATTTGTAAGGAAGAGTTACTTAACTGAAGAGATTTCAGCTGCAATCATTAACCTTCCTCAATCCCTTCAATTCTTGGTAAATATTTAATAATACCATTTTTAAATGAATGGTAAATGTTTTGAATGAATACTCAGTTCTTCTATTAATTTATGGATTCAATTTTCATAATTACCGAATTAGTTGGAATAAGGTTTGGATAATTGTTTCAAGAGCAAGCAGCGAGGTAACTTCTTCGTCCACTCTCTTCTCAAAATAAATAAATAATGAACAATAATTAATTAGGAGTTCTGATGTTGGTTATTAATATTTTTCACATTGATGTGTGAATTATGCGGCGTAGATTCTAATTGGAGTCACCAATGAATTATTGATCTACATACAAAAATGCAGCTTGCAAGTTTGATTGGATTCTTTGCAAATGAATTGAAAAATAAAATTAGAATGAGTTATAAACAATTTTTTTTTTGTTTTTTCAAAGATTTATCATTATGGCATTGGGTAAAACGTAGTCTTCTCTGCTAAAAGACTAAGTCATGAGTATAACGTATATTGTTATATACGTTATTGTATAGAATACAATTTAAAAATCGATGAGAAATTACGGATTTCGAAGAATGTGATCTATTCTTTGAGCGTTTGTTCCTTACTAGGCCGATATTATGAAAGCTCATCTTTATGGTCATGAGTTGAAAGGATAAAGATAAATTTCATGACGAAATACTTTATGAACAATATAATACCAAAACTGACACCGTATTTCTATCTAATATATGACTTTCACTCACTTATACTGGAGGGATTCATTTCACTTCTAAAGAGAAGCTTCATCTGCCCATCGGCCGATGAAGATTCTCTTTAGAAGTGAAATGCATCCCTCCAGTATCTCCAGTATAAGTGAGTGAAAATCATATATTAAATAGAAATACAGTGTCCGGCCGATGGACTGATGAAGCTTCTCTTTAGAAGTGAAATGCATCCCTCCAGTATAAGTGAGTGAAAATCATATATTAAATATAAATACTCTGTCATAATAAATAGTGAGAATAAGTAAAGAAAACCATGATATTTACTTAAATAATCTCTAAATTTCTAATTAAAAAACACCCATAAGGCTAAACTGAAGAATAGCGGGCGGGCCTAATAGTATTAGTTTCAAAAATTCATTTAAAAAATCATTAACTTCACTTTTGTGATCCATTGTATTCAATTCAAATTCTATTTTTTCAACAATACAAAAATATTATCAATACTGTAGCTAATAAATAATTTGTCTGATTCATTTGATATGAATCAAATGAGTTAAATTAAGTTGTAGGCTAACTTAAATTAATAATTTGTTACTACTTTCTCCAGTATAATTTAGTAATGCCATGATTATTCACGCTGTTTTTTGTGTAGCCTGTGTATGTGTCTGTCTGAAATTAAATGCCTGAGGGTCGATAGTTGCCGTTCTAAGTTCATTCAATTTGATAGATTCGAGATATCATGTAGATCACAGAAAAAACAAGAGTTGCAAATAGCGGGAACTGTGTTGAAAAATTCTTCCTCATATGCTAGCCCCGTAAGCCACCCACGAAGGTTAGGTTAGTTAAGCATCACGTAAAGATGGGCATTCACGTTCCGATTTGCAGTATGACTTAGTAGGACTGCTAGTTGGATAGTCCACTCCACTCACGCTCCTACTTGCAAAAATTTATTCCTAGTCAGCTGTGACCATCGCTCTCGAGCCGAAAAATGTAACCGAAGTTGCCCGAACTTACCCGAAGGTCAAGCACTGACTGGTAAGTTGGACGACTTTGATCCGACTCCCCCACACACGCTCCAACAGCGTCGACAGTCGGAAGTAGGACCTTCCAGTCGTCCCTCTAGACGAGATGTTCCGAGTAGTCCATCTTCGCTTCCAACAAGCCATTCACGTTCCAATATCGGATCCAACTTTGGAGGTTGGACCACAAGTCGTACTGCAAATCGGAACGTGAATGCCCCGCTTAATGTTGAGTAAACATCACCTGTAGTAATTTGTGTCTGTGATCATCCACCATTAAATTTATCGTTGCCTCTATTTTTTGACTCATCAATTTATACCTGATCGAAATCGAAAAACCTCGTAATTGGATAGGCAAGATACTTTTGAACTCGATTTATTAACCAAAGGAGAGCGGAAGTTTTTTTGTCTGATTTAACTTGGATAACTTGGACTTGAATAACATGATAAATCATAATATTATGAAACCATAAATATGAAGAAATCAGGGTAATTGTGCCGCAGATGTTAGCAAGAAAAAAGTCACTTGAAACTTCACTAAATTGTAGTATATTATGTTTCCTGATCACAATTATTATCAAGTTTTTAAGTGTCGGTCTCGATTAATTAATTAATGATTCAATATTAAAAACTCACCATTTGATCATAACTATGGCTCTGTAAAGCCTTTATAGTACCTTAAGCATAACATCATAGACGAACAGATAGTTGGAGCAATGGAGTGCCATCAATATATCAGTGCCATCTATATCATGACATCCATGACATATGGTAATAACGGGTGTGCATTGGTTCATTCGAGCCTTTTTACCGTTTACCGGTAAATGAAATTTTACAAATATTTAATTTATTCAAGTTTGGTTTTCAGTAAAATTCCATTTACTGGCAATGATAAAGATCATATTCTGAGCCCATGAGTCTGAATAATGGGTGCAGTTTGTGATATTTAACCTAACCAAAGCTAACCTAGCCTAACCTAACCAAAGCTAACCTAACCTCCTCTAAAATTGCTGAATTGGAATGCTAAAAATATAGCAATGCTAGGTTTGGTTAGATTAGGTTAGCTTTGGTTAGGTTAGGATACATATGCAAATTACATGTTACAGGTCACATTTAACATTGATAAATTGGTTCAATCTAGCAAGGCAAGGTTGGGAATTTCTATAATTCAGCACAAGACATCACAAACACACATATCATTTGGGAGGACATCATTTGTCGACTGTCGTGTTGACCGACCTAGTCACATCTAGCCAGGTTAGGTTAGGTTTGGTTATGTGTACCACACAGAATTGTGGACTGCAGGCTGCGCTAGCAGTAGGTCGATCAAACTGTTAGGTCGTCCTAAAGGATACCACCCAAACATTCAAAGGTTCCGCCATGATGAACTATGAAAATTGGGTAATTGTGCCGCAGATGTTAGCAAATAAAAAATCACTTGAAACTTCACCAAATTGTAGTATTATGTCTCCTGATCACAATTATCAAGTTTTTAAGTGTCGCTCTCAATTAAATAATTAATTATTCAATTTTGAAAACCTACCTTTCGAACAGAGCCCCAAAATGATACCTTCAGCAATTAACTTTAATTGAGTGTTTAGAATGCATGAATCTTTGCAACACAATAATTTGCATTTTAATTTATTAATTATTTACTCATGCAATTTATCTACTTAATAATAAAGGCATTTTCAATTTGTTCCAAAATCTCATCACTTGATGCATTACATAACCTGTAGCCAGCTAGCCACAGATCCACAGCCTGGGTTTTAGCAGTGTTACTAGGTAGCACTGGTTTTAGGCTTTTGGATGTGCAAAGCCTGCAAACATTTCGCGCATGCGCAGAAGCGTAGTCTGCGTGAATGGAACGAAGTGGAATGGACCTGCTTAACCAAACCTTTCCTAACCTGGCTAGATGTGACTGAACCACCTTTGAAATACCTTTAAACCTTTTAAATATTTACAGAGGTGGTTCAGTCACATCTAGCCAGGTTAGGAAAGGTTTGGTTATGCAGTTCTATTCCAGTTTCCACTGATGTTCTGATTTAGATGGCACTGATATAATCCATTGGCACTAATCCTTGATGGCACTCCATTGCTCTAACTATCTGTTCGTCTATGATGTTATGCTTAAGGCTTTTCAGAGCCGTATTTATGTTCAAAAGGTGAGTTTTCAATATTGAATAATTAATTATTTAATTGAGACCGACACTTAAAAACTTGATAATTGTGATCAGGAGACATCATACTACAATTTGGTGAAGGTTTCAAGTGATTTTTTATTTGCTAACATCTGCGGCACAATTACCGAAAATTGTGTTATTTCCTTTTTTCAATGTAGGGATGGAGATCAATACCAAAATTATAAATATATTGTATCAATATTTTGAAACTGGTATGATATTTATTGTGATATAATATCAATGTATTCACGATATCCTGTCACTATATTAATTAATTATAGTGACCATTATTATGTTTTCATTAATTCCGTAATGCAAAAAATCTGATAATTTTTTGTTATTTTAAAATTTTTACATTCAGAAATAATATCAGGTTGGAAAATAACAGTCAAAAATCATTATTCAACATAAAATGTATTATTCTTCAAATATATTCTCATTAAAATATATCTGTGAGTTCAGAGTAAAACAAAAGCATCAGTTTCAGATTCTATAGCACTCTATGATATTATCATACATCATCGTTAGTCACAGTCGTTAAAATTCATAAGCTAAAGAAATAGAAGGCCCAAGCGCCCAAAACCCAGGCTGTGGCAACCTGGCAACATAAATTGTGTAGAAGTATGTGCAATGAATCAAGTGATAAGATTAATATAAGGAACAAATTGAAAATGCTTTTATTATTGAATAGATGAATTGTATGAGTAAATAATTCATAAACTAGAATGCAAATTATGTGTTATTCTAGTGTTGCAATGATTCATGCATTCTAAACACTCAATTCAAGTTAGTTGCTAAAGATAATCATTTTGGGGTTCAGTTCAAAAGGTGAGTTTTTAATATTGAATAATTAATTGATTAATTGAGATCGACACTTAAAAACTTAATAATTGTGATCAGGAGACATAATACTACAATTTAGTGAAGTTTCAAGTGATTTTTTTCTTGCTAACATCTGCGGCACAATTACCGAAATCAGACCCATCCGCTATTGTTAGGCCTACGCCAAACTTATCTTTAACCGGCCGATAATGGTAGGTTTACCGTGACTTATTAAAAAATACAAACCTATAGGTTTGTAACGAGAAATCCTGAGTGATTATTTTGAATTCCAGTCAAATACATAGAAAACCGACTAGTTCAATGAAACAAACTGAATTTATCAAACTGTTGAGAAAAACTCACCTGGCCAATTTATCTCGTCCTGCAGTTTGGTTGTTGAAATTTGTTATTTTCTCCATGGTTGAAAAGATGTAAAATTTAATTTATGCAATAAAGGATACTTTAACAATTCAAAAAGACCATTTCCTAAAGTTCAAAGAATACAGTTGAAACAAAACTAATCATGATCCATTACTTAGTAATTGCAATGATACTCGATTGCGTTTAGCATTCATGCGTTTTGAATATAAATATTTGAAATTGGAACTAAATTTTATCTTGTAAAGTCAATGTGGATCAACCAAAAATTGATTTACGTAGTAATTGATTTAAAAAAATAAAGAAGTAAATAAATAAAAAATTTGAATAACACACGCAACGCAACAACGAACCTCGTCTGGACAATTGAATCAACTCATGAGATGAGAAATTAGGTTAGAATTTAGAAACACATACAATGACAATGACATCTGAGAATCAGCTGTTATTTTTTCATATGGTAAAGGCAGCTGGTTCTGCGTACAAGCATACCTTGTGTGTTACCACACACAAAGTCAAAACGGGGCCCCGCCAAACGAACCCAACGACAACCTGGGCCACTGACACCCTTGGCTAGTTTTTCAGGTCCAGGTTGTCGCCATCCGCACCCGACAAACCCGACCAATGGACGCTGTTAGTGTGACGTCACAAGCCCCTATCCGCCATTACATGTTTCCAATCAGCTTTATAAGTCCATTAAAAATGCATGGGACCAATTTTTAGTTGCGATTTATAATCAAACAAAATGGTTATGTGCTTTCTCCCTGATTGCAAACATTACAGCGAGTTTAAGGTTTGCAGTTTTTATAGATTTCCAAATGAACCCAACAAAAATAAAAGCTGGATCGCTGCAAACAGGTATGTACTACATGCATAGGTTATGTTATTGTTCTTTCGGTTCAAGTGATATTAAGTTCATAAAGCTTGTTAAATTAAACACAAACGTATCGGTTGATTCCTTTTCAAATACAAAGTTGCAATTTCGGGTGTAATTTTAGAATACCGGCGACAGCCAGTTTTCTGAAATTTCTTTTTTTAATAGATTTGTTATATTGCTCTGATGATAAAACAGTGAAAAATTTTTGGTGCTCTGCAATAGTTCATTAATAAAATGGATTCCAAATACTTACATTTTGAGGTTAGCTTCGCTATTTTCGACAAGAAATTAGCAAGAATGGAACAAAGTGGAATGGAAAATGGAATGGAACTGCATAACCAAACCTTTCCTAACCTGGCTAGATGTGACTGAACCACCTTTAAAATACCTTTAAATATTTACCTTTAAACCTTTTAAATATTTACAGAGGTGGTTCAGTCACATCTAGCCAGGTTAGGAAAAATTTGGTTATGCAGTTCCATTCCAGTTTCCATTGATGTTCTGATGTAGATGGCAATCCATTGCTCTAACTAAATTCCAGTTTCCATTGATGTTCTGATGTAGATGGCAATCCATTGCTCTAACTAAATTCCAGTTTCCATTGATGTTCTGATGTAGATGGCAATCCATTGCTCTAACTATCTGTTCGTCTATGATGTTATGCTTAAGGTACTATAAAGGCTTTTCAGAGCCATATTTATGTTCAAAAGGTGAGTTTTTAATATTGAATAATAAACTAATAATAACTAATAATATTAGTGACAAATGTATCCAACGGATGAATAATATTAATAGTATGCTATTGTTATTGTAAATTGAATGATGGAAATGGCGAAATATTCAGGAATTATGAAATGAGGTTAGTAAACTTTGAATCAATTTTATTAATAAACTATTGTAGAGCACCAAAAAATGTTCACTGTTTTATCATCAGAGCAACATAACAGACCTATTAAAAAAAGAAATTTCAGAATACTGGCTGTCGCCGGTATTCTGAAATTTAGCCCAATTTCGTATTAATTAACTGCTGATGACTTGTTGTACATCTATTTCCTATAATAGAAGCAATTTAATTGCATGTTAAGTTATTCGACCTGACCATTACCCAAGTTTTATTGATCTATGTGACAGTAAATTGAAAGGCGCTAATCAATAAAGATTTTAGTATATTATTAGATGATTTGACTCTATATTGGACTAACATAACATTACAACTTCATCACGAATGGCAGTGATTGATGAATTGGTTATTCAGATGTACTCATTCATTTCTACCCTTACGTGTAAAAATATTAACTTAATTAGCCTACCTGTACTTCGTATGGGGTTGATGCATATTTTCTATTGTGCTTATTGCATTCTGAAATACAAAACAGTGATCACCTGTTTAAAAGTGAATTTTACCAACTTGAAACTAAACAAAAACATCGCTAGCCTATATAGTGCTTTATGGTAACTTGTGCCTACTTCCTAGTTTTCCTTAAATATGTTTATAATTGTATGTGGGTTTCTCTAACAAATGTTACTGTTCAGAAGATATTTGTTCCAGAAGAGCAGATAGAGAGCCATCTACACATTCATTGGTCTGCAGTTACCAAAAATACAGTTCATATATCTTATTGAAGTAATAGATTAACATTCAAATCAAACACAGTTTTTCTTGAGGGCTTTTTGCTCCTTAGTAGTTCTCTCATTCCTAGCTCCTTTGATGTATAATTATTTCTTGTTTTTGACAATTGTGTTTGATAAAACTGTGAAGATAAAGTGTGAAATAAATTTATTCTAAGCTAGAACTTTGAATTTTTGAAAGCTTCAACTATACATTATACCATCTACTTCATGCCACGAATTTAGGCGGCTCAAAGAAATTACAGTGTAGCAAAAACAACTGACTGTGGTGACAAACCATATATGACTGCTAGCCTTATCAGACTCATAGACTAGGCAAGTGTGGTATGATTAGTGTAGTCAATTCGAGCATTGAGGTTGGTGATTTTCTACTATCATGTGCTGGCAACACCGTAATTTATCAGAGCAGCCTGATTTCGTTGTGTGAACTGTTTCAATTTTCTATGTATTTATAGGAAAATTAAGAAAAAATTGAATGATTGTTGAACTTTCAACATTTACAAAATATTCTAGTGAGTTACGGTGCTTGCACAGTGGAGCACCCAGTACTTGATGATAGTCACTGCTGCACTGCTTGGCGGATTCGAGCAGTGTGAATACCATCAACCCAAAGCATGTGTTTGATTTCGCAGTGGTGACTATCATCGAGTATTGGATGCTCCACTGTGCAAGCACCGTAACTCAATAGAATATTTTGTACAAATCTCACCTTCTAGAGCATCGCCTGAAAACTCTATTAATAGATAACTAACTCAGTACTAATCGAAATCTACTATTTCTTAGTAAATTGTAAGTGTTATATAAGTGAATCATCATTCAGCAGTGTTTTATTTACATTCCATTATTTCTTGTTCCATGATGAACAGTGTCATGTGTTATATTTCAAATGATCAAACAGATGATTCATTTGGTTGCCATGGAATCATAAGAAACTCTTCATTCGAAAAATGGACTGGTTAACGCTATGATTATTCAATGTTCTATTAATTATGTTCTATCATTTTATCAAATAAAATACAAATTCAGATACAACAAAGTGGCGACGAAGTAAATACAGACATCGTAGAGTGCAATGAAGATTAATATACTAACGAACTGTAAGTAATAAATTATATTTATATTTGTCAAGATGGACGAAAATCAATTCGCTGCGTTGTTAGCAGCTCTAACAACGAGTAATGAGCGTATTGCTTCATTACTTTCACAATCGCAATCGCAACGGGCATCAACCAACATTGCGAGCAGCAGTAACATGATACTGTTGAATAATTTTGAAAATTTCAATCCTACAAAAGAGACTTTTCGTCAATATAAGAACCGATTTGAAAACTACTTACGTATGAAAAATGTTTTTGAAGATAAATCTATGTGTGCCACAATTTTGATAAATTGTATTGGCTGTGAACACTATAATTTACTTTGTTCATTGGTGGCACCTAGATTACCTCCAGATATGACATACGACGAAATAATTATTGCTCTAGAAAAACATTTGTCCCCAGCACCTAATGTTATTGTTGAGCAACACCGGTTCTTGTCTCGTTTCCAATCAGAGAAAGAATCCATATCTGACTACATCACATCGTTGCGCACATTTATCTCAACTTGTGAGTGTAAGACATCAGTTGCTAATTTATTCTTGCGTGCTCAATTTCTTCGTGGACTTAGGAGCTCACATATACGAGAACAATTGCTTATTATTCCAAATCTGACGTTTGAAATGGCAGTAGAAAAAGCCTTAATAATTGAAGCTTCTCAGGTAGGCAATCAAGAGCTGTCGCAACTGGGTTCTTCACAATCAAGTGTTGAATCTATCAATAGAGTTTCGCGGCCATCTAGTCATACTACACCAAAACAGTTTAATTCGAATAATTATTCCCGGCCTACATTAAATCTTCATGAATTAGGTATTGAGAATATGTGTTTACGTTGTGGTCGATCAAACCATATAGCTCGTGACTGTCGCATTAATACCAGTAAGCTACAGTGTGACTTATGCCATCGCAGGGGTCATGTTGCAAAAGTTTGTATCACTACACTTACAAAGAATAAGTCAAATGAAAAGGTACAAGCAGTTGAATACCAACATGATGATTATATTGCAGATATTCAACATATACATGATCTCTCTAGGAGTAATCGAATTATTGACATATTCAGTGGAGCATCTTGTGCAATCGAGAATGCTGGAAAATACTATGTGGATATTCATATTGAAGATCAAGTACAACGCTTTGAGGTAGACTCTGGCGCAGGTTACACACTCTTGCCAGAACACATCTATAATAACCTTGGTTTAAACAACAAACTGCAAACTACAAATATAAAATTTCGATCATATACTAATAGTATTTTTGAACCATTGGGTTTTGTGCAAGTTCTAATTCAATACAAAGGTATGAAAACAACGGATGTAATGTTTATAGTACAAAATAATTTTACACCCATACTGGGTCGAACTTGGATTCGCCGTTTAAAAATCAACTTACCTGATCTTGATGAACCTCAAACCCCAAACACTATGGAAATCAATTCATGCTCAATTGAAGATACTATCAATGACATTTTCAAGAAATATTCTGATATATTTGAACCAACAGTGGGCTTAATTCCAGGGTTTACATGTTCATTGAAACTTAGAGATAAGGCAAAACCTGTGTTTCTAAAGGCACGTAATGTACCTTTTGCATTGCGTCAAGCTGTTGATGAGGAGCTTGATGTCCTGGAACGTGGTGGCATCATTGAGAAAATAGACTGCACTGATTGGGGCTCACCTCTAGTTGTGGTGCCTAAGCCAGATGGGAAAGTGCGTCTGTGTGTGGACTATAAAATTGCTGTCAACCCTCAATTACAAGCAGCTCACTACCCAATACCAAAGATTGATGAAATACTTCACAACCTTCGAGATTCAAAGTTCTTTTGTACACTAGACCTCTTCAAGGCCTATTTACATGTGGCTGTTGATGAAGATAGTAAAAATGTACAAACTATATCAACACATCGTGGTTCATTTCGTATGAACAGATTATCCTTTGGGATAAAATCGGCACCAAGTGAATTCCATCGTATCCTAGATCAAATACTTAATGGACTGGTGGGTGTCACAACTTACTTTGATGATATTGTTGTACATGGACCAACATTGGCAGACTGTATACAAAACCTAACCTCCTGTCTTACACAACTACAAGAATTCAACTTGCACATAAATAAATCAAAGTGTCAGTTTTTCAAGGAAAAGATTTCTTATCTTGGCTATATTATTGAGCATAACAAGATTTCAAAATGCCCAGACAAGGTAGCAGCAATCATTCATGCCCCTCGACCAAAGGATGCTGTAGGGGTTAAACATTTCTTAGGTCTGATTACATACTATTCCAGGTTCATCCCAAATGCATCAACAAGGACATATCCATTGAGGTGTTTATTGAAAAAGGATAAGAAGTTCCAATGGTCACCCTCCTGTGAGTCTGCTTTTGTCAACCTGAAAAATGAAATTGCAAGTGACAGAGTATTGATGCCATTCAATCCATCTTTACCTATAACTGTAGCATGTGATGCCAGTCCATCAGGAGTTGCAGGTGTTCTATCTCATATAGTAGGAAATGTTGAACGCCCAGTAGCATTTGCATCCAGATCTCTGACAGTAGCAGAACAAAATTATAGTCAGTTGGACAGGGAGGCACTAGCCATTAAATTTGCAGTACAAAAATTCCACTCATATATTTATGGAAATGAATTCACACTTATCACAGATAATAAACCATTAGCAAGAATTTTTCATCATGACTCAAAAATACCATCTATGACATCTTCTAGACTACTTTGATATGCTGCATTTCTCAGTGAATATAACTATAGAATCCAAGACCGAAAAAGTGAGGAACATTCTAATGCTGACTATTTTTCAAGGGCACCTCTAAAACTGAGAGGAAGTAACATTTTGCAAGATGATGACATCATTCACTCTCAGACAATTAATCAAATATCAACAGCCACCATAACAAGTGAAGTGATTGCTGCAGAAACCAAAAATGACTCTGAACTATTGTTGTTAAAAGAGGAATTACTATCTGGCAAATGTTACAATGTAGAATATACACTACAAAATGGAATCTTATTCCGGGGTCACAGGATAGTAATACCAAAGAATCTTCGTTCCAGTGTTCTAGATGAACTTCACCATACACACCTAGGAATAGTGAAGATGAAAAATCTTGCAAGACAATACTGTTACTGGAAAAATATTGACAAAGATATTGAACATCTTGTCCGGCAATGTAGGAGCTGTGCTGAAATTAGGTCCAGTCCAACGCCAATTTCCAACCATCACTGGGAGGAGCCAGCATCTAACTTCCAAAGAATACACATTGATTATGCTGGACCATTTTTAGGGTATTTTTTCCTCATTGTGATTGATGCAAAATCCAAATGGCCAGAAGTCAAGATCCAGAAAGATCCACCTACCAGTACATCGACAATACGGATGCTCAAGGATATTTTCAGCATCCATGGGCTACCACAGATAATTGTCTCAGACAATGCAACAACGTTCACAAGTTCTGAATTCATGACATTTTGTGAAATGAATGGAATTGTGCAGAAGACAATAGCACCTGGACATCCAGCCACAAATGGCTTAGCAGAAAGGAATGTACAGACACTTAAACAGAAATTGAAGTCCATGTCACATGAGACTATGTCCATTCATGATAAAGTAAGAGACATATTGTTCCGTTACCGAGCTACACCTCTGCAAACAGGGAAGTCTCCATCTGAACAATATTTGGGACGCCAAATAAGAACTAAGCTCGATTTATTGCTTCCTCCAGAAGCAGCACCAAAAAAACAAGACAATTTGCCAGTGAAACGCCAGTTAAGCGTGGGAGATCGTGTGCAGTCTCATTGGTACACTAACAATAAAACAATATGGAAATTTGGTTGTGTTAAAAAACGATTGGGCAGCCTACACTATCAAATCGAGTTGGATGAAGGTCGCCTAATCAAGAGGCACATTGACCAACTGAGATATTGTGAAGTGAAACCGAACAAACCACAAACAACACCAAATGTGAGTGATATAGAGGCTAACCCTAGGTATACAGAAAACTCCTATGTTTTCCCTTCAGAAATCAGAGTTGAACAGGATGGGGACCAACAGAACAATAGACCAATAGTTGTTATACCAGACGTTGAACCATTGATTCCACTGGATGCTGAACCAATACAGCAAAACAGACCAAGACGTCAACGCCAACCTCCACAATATTTAAGAGACTATATTACATAATTATTGTTATAAGGTGCTATGTATACTTAAATTTATTTCTAAAATAAGCGTGGGAGAGTGTCATGTGTTATATTTCAAATGATCAAACAGATGATTCATTTGGTTGCCATGGAATCATAAGAAACTCTTCATTCGAAAAATGGACTGGTTAACGCTATGATTATTCAATGTTCTATTAATTATGTTCTATCATTTTATCAAATAAAATACAAATTCAGATACAACATTAATATGTAATTAATATGTTGTTAATATTAACTTTTTATGTGAATTCAACGACTTGCAGTCAAATATTCATCAAGAATAAGTAGAATTTACTTACTCTGTAGGCCGAGCGCTTTCGAATCTTTGAGATCCAGAAGGCTTCTGAAAATGGATCTCAATGATTCAAAAGCGCTCGGCCTACAGAGTAAGTAAATTCTACTTATTCTTGATGAAAATTTGACTGTCGTTGAATTCACATAAAAAGTTAATAGTTTTATTAACATTAGAGGTTTTCAATAATGAGACTATCAATAAATAGCATAGATTTGTTGAAAATGTAGTCTGGATGTCATCAAAAACAACACTCAACTGAGTTCTTCAAATAACTGGTTGAAAATGTTCATAATTAGAATAAAATCAAACAGCAATTGTAACAGTCCTTGACACCAAAGTAGTGGCCACAGAACTATATGGGTGAGTAGAATATTGTGAAACCTGATAATACTTTGTAAAAATTAACACTATGTTGCCTATTTCTTCAAGGGTGGTGTAAATAACTATGAATTCTGCACTTTACAAACTCTAGCAGTCGCATTTCAATTCACCTACATATTTTGATGGGCACTAACTTATCACAACATTGGCCAAAGGTGCTTGCACAGTGGAGCATCCAATACTTGATAACAATTACTGTCGCAAAATCAAACTCATGCTGTTTAATGGAGTATAGCAGATTGAGCTGTGTGAATACCACCATTCCGTAGCAAGTGAATGATTTTGTTTTGGTGACTGTCATCGATTATTGGATGCTCCACTGTGTAAGCAACCTAAAACCACTAGTAAATGCAGACATTGCATTTACAGCTACCTGTACCATACAAATCATCGGGTCTATTACGTGCATAATAATAATAAAGTTGTGCAAAAGTCACAGTACCTACCAGCAATCATACCGGTAGCACTTGTTTAACTTCTATAGAACAGACTATTGAATAATGCTGCAATTAGTCTTAGTGGCATGAACAGAGTGCAAAAAAGTATTGGGAGACCAGACTAAATTGTAGACAGCCTAGCTGCAAATACCTAAGATTTGGTTTAATATTAAAATTCGTTAAAGCCTATAAAAGGAGGATGTGATGAAGTTGGAATGGTTCCCCATACAACAATCAAGTTTACAAGATTGGGAATCGAGTTGGTAGATGGTAATAGTCCAGTTGTTATACACCCAACGCTCTTAAAAATTTGCAATTTTATTTATTGATGAAAATCTAAGACACTGTTTAATAAGCCCATTAGCGTCATAGGTTATTACATACCTTCACATTGTATGATCTGTTGCACATACTTGTTTGCACTACACCTTCCAACTATTTTAATTTGCCATAGTGTTTTATACTTTTTACCGTATTTGGTTTATCCCCAAAATATCTCACTATTTCCCCTAATTTGATGGCCATAAATTGGCTTTTTAGTCTAATCGTATAATGCTTCGTAGCCTACACCTAACTTGTACGCCTAACCTATGAACAAAATACTATGAAAATAGTTCTATATCCAATATCACAACTGAAAAAAGCCTGATACTCAATCCTCTGGTATTCTGGTACATGAAAAAAGGACTCAAAACTCTTAAAAATTTGTAATTTTATTGCTTTTGATAAAAATCTGAGACACTGTTTTACGCCCATATAAATAACATGGAAACAGACACCTATAGCAACGGGTGATTGGAAACAAAACTGGCTCCCTAGCAACGAAATACGTCATCACTAACAGCGTCCATTAGGAATGTGACTCAGGTTGTCGATGGTCCAGATTAACGGGAACTGATGAAATTGGAATCGGTCCAGGTTGTCGCTGCATGCACCCGACAAACTTGACCACTTTGGAATGTGGTCCAGGTTGTCTGCGGTCAAGTTTGGCGGGAGCTGATGAAATTGGAATCGGTTCAGGTTGTCTCCTGGATCATCATAACAAGTGCTGGTCGAATATCGATCATAGGACTTCAACTATCGAGTTTGAATACATATCGACCCTGTATGGTCCAGGTTGTCGCCTCCCACACCCGACAAACTGGACCACTTAGGAAAGTGGTCCAGGTTGACGGCGGTCCAGATTGGCGGAAGCTGATAAAACTGGAATCGGTCCAGGTTGTCGCCTCCCGCACCCTACAAACTGGACCACTTACTAGAATGTGGTCCCGGTTTTCGGAGGTCCAGATGGGCGGGAGCTGATGAAATTGGAATAGGTCCAGGTTGTCGCTGCATGCACCCGACAAACTGTACCATTCATGAATGTGGTCACAGTTGTCGCTGGTTGACTTTGTCGTTGGGCGGTTTGTCGTTTATGTAAAAGAGTACGTGGTCCAGTTTGTCTTGGGTACGTTTGTCGGCGTCCCGTCAAAACACTCAGTACATCAAGTGAAATTATAGGGGTATTCACAATGTCGTTTTAACGAGCTATACTGCTATTTGCTAACTTGGGATTGTGAGCACCCCAACTAGGAACAACTGCTATATGCTAACTACAATAGCGTTCCAAGCGGATATTCATAAAACTTCATAGTTGAGGTTGTGAAAAGTAGGGTTAGAAAACAAAGATGGCCACGGTTTTAACGGAGATAGCTGGAGTTAGCGGACTAGAACCTGCGCTATCTGCTATCTCGTCTGCTAATTTTTTTCTAACGTACTACTATAGCATTGAGTTAACACTGACTTAGCAAATAGCAGGAGTTAGCGAATAGCTCGACTTAGCTGGCTAACTCCAACATCGTGAATACCCCTTATGGCTCTTTTGATTTATAGGCGTTCTGGAGATCGACCGACAGCGCTCCGAGCGGAGGATCTTGCACTAACTTAGTGAGACAAAATCTGAGTCAGGTTGGAATTCGCCTTTTAATTTCAACTTTTACCACACTAGCGCTGCCATCGTTCCTTCGTTCATCCATCGTGTATAATTCGTCGTCATTCGTTTTTAACTCACCACACTGCGCTGTAATCGCAGTTCTCATTCCACCCTCAAAAGCGGGGAAAAAGTGAAAGTTTTTGCCTCTAAACCTATTCCCCTTTTGTTCATGGTAGTTTCGCAGTTCGCTGTGGCTACAGTCACGGCAGCCGGTTCTCCATTTTTGTACATTTGCGCATGCGCTGTTATTTATAATGCCAGTGCTCTGTACGATGGTTACGGCTCAGTACCATAGCCTCCTAAAGACAAGGCCCCGGCGAGAAAATTGTCAACGCCGCTCCTACAGCAGGAAGGTGGCCGGCTCTGCCAGTAGCAGACAGTGCTCGTGTACACCTCATGTTCTCAACTTGTTATTCAGAAATTAAATTGCTTAACAAATTTTCTTGTCATGCTATTTTAGTTTTACGTAATTTACTGTTATTTTGAATCAGCCAAAGATCGGAAATGGTTATTTACAGCCTAGACAGGGAAGGAGTGTTACCATCGTACAGTAAACCTAAATTAGTTGAAAAATGAATTTCTGGATCCATTACTATCTGTGATGTTAAAATTAGGTATCTCACTTCATTATAGCGACTTGCAGTCAATTTTAAAAATGACAAAATTGAAATCGTTATTGTTGATCGTTAACAAGTCGTTATAATGAAGTGAAATACCCAACTATATTAGTTGTTTCCTGGACTGAAAGTACACGTGTGATGTTGATGGTTCTAGTAAAGTGAAATGACAATATTTTGTAATAGTGCTGTAAAAGTAATTAAGCTTGGTAATGGCATTTATTTTTCAACAAATAAACATAGTCCACTATAAGCATAGGCCTATTTTAGTTTTGTTGTAGCCTACTGTACACACAATTTTATGATCAA
The DNA here is from genome assembly GCA_948455865.1 of Conomelus anceps. Taxonomy (NCBI): domain Eukaryota; kingdom Metazoa; phylum Arthropoda; class Insecta; order Hemiptera; family Delphacidae; genus Conomelus; species Conomelus anceps. The sequence continues at coordinate 110,983,551 of OX418216.1, forward strand.
ACAACAATATTATAAAAAACAACAAATGAAAAAATTACAATTATGACAAAATTTTAAAATTTTAACTTTATGAGTTCTTGCCTTTGAGTAATTGTTCAACACAATATTACTGATGTTGAAGATCCATCTTGTTTCCACTAATATGTATTATAAACTTAAAAAACACTTTTGAATGGAAATTGACTCACGTTATGGCGTGACGGCCGTTTCGCTCTGTTGTCTAGAGCATCATCAGACGACCCACAGTACACTCTGTACTCTGTGTTTTTTAAGTTTATAATACAATATTACTCATTATTAAAACTATCTTTCTAGCTAAGTCCAGATTACTAATATCATAAGGCCTCTTTTCTTTTGAAATATAAATACTGTGTACACACTATTTTACAATCAAACAACAATATTATTAAAAAAAACAAATGTAAAAAAATTACAATTATGCCAAAATTTTAAGTTTTCTCTTACAGCTGCGATTGATAACTTTATGAGTTCTTTAAAACTATCTTTCTAGCTAAGTCCAGATTACTAATACCACAAGGCCTCTTTTCTTTTAAAATATAAATACAGTACTGTATACACAATTTTATGATCAAACAACAATATTATAAATTATTATAGGTGTATAATATTAAAATATTTTAATAGGTGTCCAGTCAGCACGAGGAACAGCACGAATCCACGCTTTTCTTTGTCTTTGTCGTTCATCTTTTGGAAACTTGAAACAAGGGACATCCCCTTCCGTTTTAATTTTGGAATCGTAATTGCTTCTGCACCCAGAAACAACACATTTCTTCGGCATAGTTTCACAGAAAACTGTCAATCAACTGTCTGAAAACATATTCAAAATAGCCCAAACAAGTGAGCGCGTACTGTCAGTCCATTGCTTTGTATGGAACTGGAGGCTTGTCGCCAGCCTCCTTGCGACGTTGCCACTTCTACAATGCCGCGGCCTTGTCTCTAGGAAGCTATGTCAGTACCCCAGCCTAGCTTGCATAAATATAGCAATTTTAGAGTGGGATAAATTAATGTATTGACGTAGAGTACCGGTATCTGAATACTACGTATATTATAATGGCAGATTTAATGCCAGTGCAATAATATATACTTTCTGATTATCACAGTATACCGCTTATTACATTCATTCGCGCTTTCCTAGAATCTAGAGATCATTATTTCTATGAAGCCTCATGCATCATTGGAATCTGAATACTACGTATATTATAATGACAGATTTAATGCCAGTGCAATAATATATATTTTCTGATTATCACAGTATACCGCTTATTACATTCATTCGCGCTTTCCTAGAATCTAGAGATCATTATTTCTATGAAGCCTCATGCATCATTGGAAAAGAACCATATTGAACACTCTTTTTTTTCTATTAAATTCAACATTTGAAACCCCTAAGAGAGAATAAAGTCTTCTTTTCAAGGCTTTTGTGCTTTACCGTACTAAAAATTTATGTCTAGCAGTCTGTTAGTGAATGATAGATAACTCGTAATTCACATTATTGTATTTTTCAATTGCTAAAACTTTGTTCTCAACAGCGCACTGGACTAATTCGAATTTTCCAACAATTTTTTTGTGACATCTACACACCCTAAGAAGCAATAAACTGACACTTTTGGGGGTCGCAATTTTCTCACAAGAAGCAATAATCCTCAGGAAGCAATAATTCATTAAACATTTTTGGGGGTCGCAATATTCTCACAAGAAAATTTAAATTTATAAGAAATTTATATTTTTATTTAAAAATTCATAATTAAGAAAATTTAAATTTAAAAAATTTATATTTTTATTTGAAAAATTCATAAAAAAGAAAATTAAAATTTATAAAAAATTTCTATTTTTATTTGAAAAATTCATAATTTGCAAACATATGAGGAGCTCCAAACCATAAGACAATATAAGTCAAGTGAATATAACATTTCCAAAATACTACCGCCTCCGAACACAGTGCAAATGCAAACTAATTACAGTATTTATATGTTTATCGGGAAACAGGTTAGGCGCAATAAAGTTAGGAAACCACTTTCCCGAGGTTGGCTTTACGGGAGTGAGTATACACCCATCGGTTGAGAAAGAGAAGGAGATTTGGCGCAGGCGCAAATGTTCAAAGTAAATGAGTCATCTATCTGCCGGCTACCCAATGGAGACCCGGCTGCCGTGAGCCCGTGACTGTAGCCACTGCGTTCACCGTTTAGGACATTGTCAGCTCAATCAGCGAAGGGTATAGGAGAAAGGAGAGAGAAACAGAGAGAGAGTGAGACCGAATGTGTTGAAGAGAGGAGCAGTCTCTAGCCTGAAGTAATCTGTATCGGACTTGAAACAGAACTGGAAAGTGTGTTTGTGACATAGTAAAATAAATTCGTATGGCTTTTAGTGGTGGGGAGACCCTTACGGGTAGTTCCACCTCGCCGCTTTTTTAACGACTGCTTTTTTTTTATATGCAACCGGGACCGACGGCTTAACGTGTCCTCCGAAACACGGACATAGTGACATAGTGAACAAACAGTTCAGAACTTTTTTTTTTTTTTTTTTTTTTTTTTGAGGATGAAGCCCACATAGGTCTGAGACCTGTGCGTGGGTAATGGTTGGATGATGGTGATTGATGAGTTGGACCTACAGTTTAAGGTGGGTTCCGAACCACCGGGAAGTGATTTTACAGCAGAGAACAGTGTCTTTTTTGCTGGCCAATCTAATCGGTCACCGTTACAAACGGGACCTAGAACTCCCAATCAATGGTTATTGAATCACGGCTTGCAAATCAATAGTATGAATTCATCAATAATTATAATTTCATGTATTTACAGACTACCGGTATTGGTTCAAATAAAAATGATAATTATTATAGTCTTTCTAAAATTTCCTTGCCGTAAAATATTCATGTAATCTTCTATCATTTTTATTTGAACCAATACCGGTAGTCGGTAAATAGGCTACATAAAACTATAATTTGATGAATTCATACTATTAATTTGCTACTAGAAATGGGGATTTTTAGGAGTGACTAATGGGTCCACTATTTCCATGTCTATATTCATCATCACCTTCAAATTATTACTTACGGCGAAGTCTAATAGCTTCTCTCCTCTTTCATTTCCTACTTCCCCTCCATTGCTCCGTATGATATGTTTTCGTCTTACGCTTTTATTGTACAACTAGCTATTGTGCCCGTCCTTCGTACGGATTATGTTTAGAAATAATACTAAATATGTTTCGGCTTCTTTGATAGCAAATAAATAAATAGAATTTTATTGTCATGAAACAAATACATTGTTATGGGCAAAGTCAAAACAATAATACAGCGAGGTAACAACAGTCAAAAGTCAAAACAACAATAATCTTATATAATCCTTGTTTTCATAAAAAATAGACTACTATACAACAAAATATCGTAGCAACACACAAAATATAGGCTACTGTCAATTTGGCACTCTGCCAACATTAATGGCACATAGGCTATTGGTCCAAATCTACTTCACAAACAATCTGACCACCAACCCAAAATCAAGGGCTTACAGTGGGCCAGTCTATAAGAGTTTGAGATTATCCTGATAACTATCACGAGATTATCATGATAGCAACGATCATGAAGTTGTTAGCAGCTTAGTAAACAACTTCGAACGTAAACAATTCAGTGACAGTTATCAGAGAGAATATTTGAGAACAGCTGATTGATTATAAAACATGATAAATTACGTGATTTGTTCTTATGTGGTAATAAAACTTAGAAGAAATGTATCCAAAATCGCACAATACTTGGTTTTTAAACGTTTATTATTCTGTTAAAA